>JAQQSV010007261.1:0-14068 GCA_028646515.1 Pseudochirops corinnae
TCAGGATAACTTTATTATATATTTAAAAGGAATAGCAAATTGTACATAATAGATTTGCAGTTTCGTGTGCAATCATCTTTTTTTTTATTCTACTATGTTATGGAAATGTTTATTTTATTTCATAAATTAAAAAATAAATAAAAGATTTTAAAAGCATATTAATGTTGCAACAATGTGGAGAATTGTAAAGGATGGATTAGAGAGAAAAGAGATCAACTAGGAAGCTGTTAGAATAGAGCAGCTAGCAGTTGATTAGCATCTGAAAATGATGGCTTGTGTGAGGGGAAAGAAGGGAACAAATGTGAAAGATTTTATAAAGGAATGTTACAGTAAGAGATTTTAATAGAAGATCTGGTGCCATCTGCTGGAAATTGAGGGGAATTTAAGGCAGAATAACAAGTTTTGTACACTCTAGTCTTGTCAGGTGGTACCCAGAAGGACCAAAAGGATCACTCACTTCAATTGCTAGCAAATGGTAGGATTGTTTATTAAAGGGATGATTTGTCCATATCTCTAAAGGGAAATGATGAGCACTATAGGTTGCCGTGGCTTAGTCAAGAATGAGTTATGCCATCATCTCATTTTCTTTTTTGATAGTCTTAATAGACAAGTAGATCAGGAAAATGGTGCATTCATATTAAATGTATATAACCTGTGGCTCAAAGTCTATTCATATAAAATTCCCTTCATTGGTGAAGATTGAGGGAAGTAGGAGATTGGAACCATGAGCCAGATCATTCTGTTTTCCTTGGAGAAAGAGTACTAGCATTAGAATTACATATATCTATCTACTTCCTTAAATATTGTTTGTCTAGGGGGAATGATTTAAATAAGTCGAATGGGGACACCGCAATCTATATATCCAAGATTTGACTCCTTTCCTATCAAATGCTAGTTCCATAATGAACACATAGCAAATAGCAAATAAATTCATTTATCTGAGTTAATAGCAAAACAGAAATAAGAGAAGGTATACATACGAGAATATACCAGATAATACAGGGTGAATGATCTCTCCTATTGGGAGTGAGATACCTCAGCTCAGCCAAGAGAAGGAGTCTAAGATCTCACCCAAGAAGAAATTTCCCGAAGTCTGTAGTGTAGTAGTCTAGGGATTGGAAAATGACCAAGCTCCTCTACATGTTAGTTTTTTCCCAGAGTCTTTCTTTCCTTCCAGGACCTGAAGAAAGCACAGAATGGTATTACTTCTCTCTCAAAGCTGTAAGCCAAGAAAATCAGGAACACTCCTGTCTCACCAATTCTCCATTCAGGAACAGAGCATTCAATAATCAATCTACCAATGAGGAGAGTTTTGTGCAAGTAGTCTTTAAATCATGGATTACACAGAGATTTCATCTGTAGCATTGTGTTCATTTCTCAATGATGTATTTTTAAGAAGCACATTGAAAATTTGGAGAAGGACCAGAGAGCAGGGTGACCGGGGTGGTAGAGAACCTCTAGTCCATATCATGAAGGAAGGCTTTGAAGGAGCAAGATAGCTATCTTCAAATATGTGAAAGGTTTTCATATGAAAGATAGATTAAACTTGTTCTTCTTGGTGCCAGAGAGTAGGAATACTAGGCAAATATTGCTGAGAGGAAGATGATGTAAGAAAAAAAACTTCATTAACAATCAGAGTTATCCAAAAGTTGAATGGGTTGCCTCAAGATTGATTCTCCTCTACTAGAAGTCTTTAAGAGAAGGCTGGATGAGTACTTGTAGGAGATAGTGTATTGACCTGATTCTTCATCAGTTCTGAGTTGGGCCAGATGACCTCTGAGGTCCCTTCTAATTCTGTGCTTTTTTAAAGTTCTCATTATTTTGCTAGATACTATTCCAAAAACATTACATCAACTTACATTTTCACTAGGATTCTCATAGCATACCTATTTCTCCACAGTTCTATCAATGTTGAATTTTATATTTTTCTAATCTGATAGGTTTATAAAATGTCAACTCAAAGTATTTTTAATTTGCATACTCTGAAGAACCAAAACTGAATATTACCCAAAAGGCAGTGGAGATGTGCCTAATGATGGGCTTGAGTAGGCTGCAACTCATTACAATACAAGTAAGCGATAGTATCATTACTCAGTCAGTTGACAAGCATTTATTCAGAACTTCCTATGTGTCAGACACTGTGGTAAGTGTTTGGGATACAACTACAAGCAAAAAGGTGACAATCCCTGCCCTAAAAGATCTTATATTCTGAAAGGGAAAGATGACATATACAAAGGAAAGTGAAAAGGATGGAAGAAGAAGGAGATACCCATTTCAGGGGATGGTGGCTCAGTCTGGAGAATGAGGGGTAACTGGTCTGGGGTCCTTCCCAAAAAGGGAGCTATAAAGCATGCCATCAAAGAAATATGTGATTAAAAAAATGTTTTAAAAGATAGGCTGATCACATGGTAAAAGTAAAGGATCAATGATGGGCAGTTTGTATGCTCCACTGATAGTCTCACAATATCAAGAGAAAGCAAGGAAGGTTCCCACCCCAACCCCTGCCCAGTATATTGAGTAGATCCAATGTGATGAATTTAAGAGACTATGGAAAAGAGTTGTACAGGATGTGTAGACATGGATAGGTTAAAGCTTTCACAGTTGAAAGGCACATATAAATTCATGAGATCATAGCTCCGTTTGAGTATTTGCATATTCTATAATTATAGAATCTAATCAGTTTTGAGTGATTGTAAACAATTTATACTCCTTTCTTGGAGAACTGGTTGTTCCCACTTTACCATTTATCCATAAGAAGCTGCTGTTAATCTTGTACATTTATATTAGCTTCTTATAGACTCTAGTCACTAGAATTTTATTACATGTCTTTATCCCCAAAACCATTTCCCAGTTTGTTTTTTATTGTTCTTCAAAACATTTTATTTTTATGTAATAAAATTCACTATGTGGTCAATATCTTCCATTTGTTGTATAGGAATTTATCTTCCCCGCCACAAATAAGATAAATATAAAATTCCTTTTTCTTCCATCCTTTTCAATATTTAGAGTATTGATCTAATTGGAATGTATTGTGGTTTATGGTACAAGGCATGGGTCAAACAGTTATTGAATAGCATTCCTTTTTGCAGTTTTGTAATCTTAGGTTTAACAAACATTAATCTACTGTATGCCTTCTTTGTATTTTCTTTCATATCTCCACATTTCTTTGTCTCTATTACCATCTTTTCATACTGAAAGTTGTCCCATCTTTACATCTATACCGAAAGGGCTATAAAACTATGCATACCCCTTGACCAAGTAATACCATTACTAGATCTGTATACCACAGAGATAAAAAACAAAAAGAAACATAGTTTTCACCAAAGTGGTCACAATATTTAGAACAAAGAACAAAAGAACAATCATCTAATATCCCTAAGGAGGTTTGCCTCCTTACTCAGTCATTCAGTCATCTCAAAATACAATAGTCAGTCTTCCACTCATGGGGCAACTAGGTTAACTTGATCAGTCACTTATCTAGCCATCAGTTACTAAGTATCATTAATCACTAAATGCAATCATTAGAAAATATACAAACTCTCCACCAGTTAACTCAATCAGTCACGTTCAGATTCACAATTACTAAGTATCATTAATTACTAAGTACAATCATTAGAAAACACACAAACCCTCCACCCCTAGGTCTCTAGTAAACTTCAATTTCATCACAGCATTCAATACCCAAGGAGAGATCTTTTCTTCCTCTTGACCCGAGGCAAGTTCTCAGCAATCTCTGTTCCTGGGGAGAGAAAGTTTAACAAAGCCACAATATTCATTGCCAGTGTCCTCATCAATTCACTCTGCTTGCAGAACAGTCTCAGGACCCCTGCAAATGTCAGCAAGACCCTCTTCCAGGATTTCTGTAAACATACAACAAGAAAATCCTTCTTTAGGGCTTCTGAACCAACAGCAAGGTTCTAGGACCTCTGCAACAACACTACTGTCCTTCACCAGCAGATGAGTCTGGCAAAACAACACCAAAACAGACAGACAGAGCCACAGCCATGCTTCTTCAGTCCTCTAGCAGTTTGGCTGGCCCTAGGACCCAGAAGAAATCTCAGCTGGCTCCTAGAATCAAAATCATTCTTCCCAGGTTTTCAAAATCAAAATCGTTTTCTCCAGCCTAGGTAGGGCTTGTCTCTTCAGCCTTCCTGGCAGCAGCAACTTCAGTCTCCATGATTCTCATCCAAAGAAAATTCTGACTCATTTCTCAGTGCAGCAGTAGCAGCCCAGCTTCCATACACTGCTGAGGGAAATTCTCTCTCTCTCTCTCTCTCTCTCTCTCTCTCTCTCTGTCTCTCTCTCTGTCTGTCTGTCTGTCTGTCTCTCTCTCTCTCTCTCTCTCTCTCTCTCTTTCTCTCTCTCTCTCTCTCCAGCAGAACAGCTTCTTCCACCAGGATCTTGTCAGGAGAAAAATTCTGACCAACCCCTCCTGTTATGTCAGCAACAGGAGATAGAGCTCACACCTTCTGTTTCTTTCAAAGAGGGGTGATTAGTTACTAAAGGCTAAGTACCTGCTTACTTGACATAACAAAAAGAGGTCTTCAAATTTAAATTAATTACCATTACACATGTATAAATATAAACAGCTTAACTTTAGTGAAGCACTTATGCTTTCACTTTCCTATTTACCTTTTTTTGCTTCTCTTGAATTTTGTATTTGAAAGTCAAAATTTCTATTTAGCTCTGATCTTTTCATCAGGAATGCTTGAAAGTCTTCTATTTCATTGATGCCCATTTGTTCCCCAACGGATTGTACTCAGTTTTGCTGGGTAGACAATTCTTGGTTGTAATTCTAGCTTTTTTACCCTTCAAAATATCATATTCCAAGTCCTCTGATCCTTTACTATAGAAACTGCTACATCTTGTGCTATTCTGACTGTGGTTTCATAAAATTTGAATTGTTTCTTTCTGGCTTCTTGCAATATTTTCTCCTTGAGCTGGGAGATCTGGAATTTGGTTATAATATTCCTGGGAGTTTTCATTTGGGGATCTCTTTCAGGAAGTAATCGGTGAATTCTTTTCATTTCTTTTAATAATTTCTTGAACCATGATGTCTAGGCTCTTTTTTTGATCATGGCTTTCAGTTAGTCCAATAATTTTAAAATTCTCTCTCCTGGGTCTATTTTCCAGGTTGGTGTTTTTTTCCAATGAGATATTTCACTTTTTTTTTCTATTTTTAAATTCTTTTTATTTAGTTTTATTATCTTTTTATGTCTCATAAATTCTTAAGCTTCTACTTGCCCAGTTCTACTTTTTAAGGAGCTATTTCCTTCAGTGAATCTTTTTACCTCTTTTTCCATTTAGCTAATTCTGCTTTTTAATTAGTTTTTCTCTTCATTGGATTTTTGTGGCTCTTTCACCATTTGGACTATTCTTGTTTTTGAGGTATTGTTTTCTTCATATTTTTGTGCCTCCTTTACCAAGCTATTGACTCTTTTTCCATGATTTTCTTGCATCATTCTCATTTCTCTTCCCATTTTTTCCTCTACCTCTCTTACTTGATTTTTAAAATCCCTTTTGAGCTCTTCCATGGCCTGAGACTAATTCATATTTTTCTTTGAGATTTTGGATGTAGCAGTTTTTACTTTGTTATGTTCTTTTGATTGTATGTTTTGATCTTTCTGGTCACCACAATATCTCTCTATAGTCAGAATTTTTTTCTGTTGTTTGCTCATTTTTCCAGACTACTTCTTGACTTAATTCTATGCTAAAGTGGGGCTCTGCTTCTGGGGTAGAGGACATACTTTCCCAAGCTTTAGGGGTTTGCAGCAGCCATTTTCAGAGATACTTCTAGGGATCTATAAATTTTCAGTTCTTCCAAGGTGGTATGATCTAAAGAAAGATGTGTTTACTACTATCCTTGCATGTGCTCCAGTCTGTGAGTAACCACAAGTACTCTTTCCTGTCCTAGCCCTGTGACTACAAGTTTAGATGTTTTCATGCTTTTCCTTGCTCTAGGACTGAGACCCAGGATTGCAACCCTGATCTGAATATGGGTAATGCAACAGAGTCCTGCTCCCAGTGCCAGCAAAGGGACCCCTATAATCAATCTCCTTCTGAACAGTCATCCAATTCCTTTGCCATCTATGGACTGAGAGCTCCAGAAGCAGCCACTACTGTAGTTGATTCAGTCACTACCAAGGCCTGCCCTTGGTTTGCTGGGGCCAGGTCTTTGCTGGCTCAGTCTACACTAGTTAACAAACTATTCTTGATTTGAATTTAATTCTATCTAAAATTTCAAAATATCTAAATTTAATTCTATCTAAATTTAATTCTATCTAAAATTTCAATTCTATCTAAATCTTATGTTTTACATTAGAAGGCAGCATGGTCTAGTCACAGAGTACTATATGGTGCAGTGGTTGAAGTGTTGAATTTTGAGTCAGGAAGACCTGAGTTCAGATATTTGCCTTTGAATATACTCCTACCTATCTAGTTACTCTTCCTTCACTTTTCTTATTTGGTTTTCAAAATCCTCCTTAAGCTCCTCTATGGTCTGAAACTAGTTTACATTTTTCTTGGAAGCTTTTGGTGCAGGAGTTCTGAGTGTGTTGTCTTCCTCCTATTTCATGCTTTGATCCTTTTTGTCCCAAAAAAGGAATCTAAAGTTGGATTGCTGCGCTTGGTTTGCTTCCTTTGCCTGCTCATGTTGCCAATCAATTAATTTGATTTTTGAGCCACAGTAGATCTCTGCTTTCAGGGGGGAGAGTTTTGTCCCAAATTGCTGGGGTTTTCACAGCTGCCAGAACTATCAGGAGGCTGCCATCTGCAGCCCCCATCAATCTGCAGGCCGAGAGCTCTGAAGCAGCCACATGGAGGTGGCTGTGGGGCCACCACTTCTGCTGCTTTCTTGCCCTGGGGGCCAGTGGCTTACCCACTTCTCTCCCCCAAATTTAGCCAAGTTCCACTGACCTTTCACTTTGTCCTTGGCTCTTAATTGTTGATAACTCTGGAAACTGCCACAACTACCAGTGATCCACTCTCCCAAATGCTCCAGCCGCAGCTTGTCCTGGCACCCTCAGGCTAAAGACAGTCTCAGCTCCCAGCGCTGCAATGAGCCCTTCCCAGCTGCCTGTTGGGCTGCCTTCAGCAGGAACTTTGTTTCTTTACTTTTGTGGGTTCTGGAGCTCCAAAATTTGTTTAGAGTAATATTTTATAGGTGTTTGAGGTGGTTATGGGGAGAGCTACAGAGTCCTCCTGCTTCTACACAGCCATCTTGAGCAAGATTTCTTTTGGGCTGTCTGGTTACTCTTTCTAAGTCTCCTTCACTGAATCTGTGTCTAGGTCATGAAAAGCCCCTGGGCTCTGTCTTTGCCCCTTTTCTCTTCTCCCTCTATACTATTTCACTTGGAAATCTCATCAGCTCCAATGAATTGATTTATTATCTCCATGGTAATGATTTTCAAATCATTTATTCAGCCCTAAAGCATTCTCTTTATTTCCAGGTTTTTTTTTTATTTCCAACTGTCTATTGGACATCTTGAACTATATGTCCAGTAGACCCTAAACTTAACATGTTCAAAACCAAACTCATCTTTCCCTTCAAACTCTTCCCTCTTCCTAACTATCATATTACTGTCAAGGCCACCATCATCTTCCCAATCCCATAGGGTCAAGACCTAAATGACATCCTCCACTCCTCACTCTCTCTCCTCTCCCATATCCAATCTGTGGCCAAGTCCTGTCAATTTTAGATAGAGTTGTCATTTTCATTCTATTGGCTTGGCCTATCCATGAACAATTAATATTTCTCTGATTATTTAGTTGAATCTTTATTTGTGTGAAGAATGCTGTGTAATTGCGTTTATAGAGTTCCTCTGTGTGGGTTGGCAGATAGACTTCAAAGTGTTTTCTCTTTGCCTATGCTTAAACCTTAAATTTCTTTTTCTTGTCTTATTACTATAGCTGGCATTTCTAGTGTGATACTGAATAGTAATAGTGAAAATGGACATCCTTGCTTCACCTCTAATCTTAATGGAAAAGCTTCTAATTTAGCCTCATTACAGATAATGCTCACTCTTTGTCTTAAATATCATTTTAAGGATAGCACCATTTATTTCCATGCTTTTTAGTGTTTTGTTCATTTGTTTTGCTTTTTTACCAGGAGCAGGTGCTGAATTTTGTCAATAACTTTTTCTGCATCTATAAAAATAATATCATTTTTTGGGTTTTGTTTTTAATATGCTATTATGCTTTAAGCTTGACTAATATTGAAACTTTCCTCTATTCCTGGCATAAAATCCAACCTGGTCATAGTTTATTATCCTTGTAATCATACTTGGTTTAACTCTTGCTATAATTTCCTTGCTAATATTTCATTTAAAATTTCTGCATTAATACTTATTAGGGAAATTGGCCAATAGTTTTCTTTCTCTGTTTTGATGCTCCCTGGTTTGGGTATCAAGACCATATCTGCATCATAGAAGGAATTTGGTAGGTTTCCTTCTTTAACTATTTTTTCAAAGTATATATAGTATTGGAATTAATTGTTCTTCAAATGTTTGTTAGAATTTATTTGTAAATCCATATGGTTCTAAGGGTTCCCCACCCCTCTGGGAGTTCATTTATGTGTTTTTCAACTTACTTTTCAAAGAAAGAATTATGGAATTATGTAAGTATTCTATTTCCTATTCTATTAGCCTGGGTTATTTATATTTTTATAAATATTCATTCATTTCATTTAGAATGTCCATTTTATTGGCATTGATTTTATTTCTTCTTCATTGATTGTGAATTCACCTTTTTCATTTATCACCCTGATAATTTGGTTTTCTCCTTTCTTTTTCTTAAATTAGCTAATGGATTATCTGTTTGTTTTTTAAGCAGCTCTTAGTTTTATTTATCAATTCCATTTTTAATTTAAATTTTATTAATTTCTCCTTTGCTTTTCAAGATTTGTATTTTGGTGTTTGGGTGTTTTTAATTAGTTAGTTTTCTAGTTTTATTTGATTACCTAATTCATTGATCTGCTCTTTCTCTCTTTTATTGATTGAAAAAGTTTAGAGATATAAATGTCCCCAAATACTGCTTTTGATGTGTCCCAAAAGTTTTGGTGTGTTGTTTTATTGTTGTCATTATTTTTAATGCAATTACTGACTGCTTTTATAATTTATTTTTGACCCACCCTTTCTTTAGGATTAAGTTGTTTGGTTTCCAACTAATTTTTAATCTTTCTGTCTCTTCATTAAATGTGACTTTTATTGCATTATGGTCAGCAAAAGATACATTTAACATTTCTGCTTTTTTGCATTTGTTTGTGAGGTTTTATGCTCCAATAATGGTCAATTTTTGTGAAGGTGCCATGCACAGTTGAGAATAGGCATACTCACTTCCATTCCTATTTAATATTTTCCAAAGGGCTAGCATATTTAACTTTTCTAAAATTCTATTTAGATTCTTAACTTCTTTTTTGTTTGTTTTTGGTTCAGTTAGCTAGGTCTAAGATGTATAGATTGAGATCCGCCAAAATTATAGTTTCAGGGGTAGTTAGGTGGTACAGTGGATAGAGCACCAGGCCTGGAAGACTCATCTTTGTGAGTTCAAATCTGACCACAGACACTTACTAGCTGTGAGACCCTGGGCAAGTCACTTCACCCTGTTTTCCTCAGTTTCCCCATGAGCTAAAGAAGGAAATGGCAAACCGCTCCAGTATCTTTACCAAAAAAAAACAAACAAACCAAATAGGGTCACAAATAGTCAGACACAGCTGAAAATAAAACAACAATGTTATAGTTATATTCTCTTTTTCTTCCTTTAACTCTTCTAAATGCTGTACCATTTGGTTTATATATATTTAGTAATGATATTAATTCATTGTCTTTGGTATCTTTTAGGAAAATGCAGTTTTCCTGCTTGTCTAATTAAGTCTAGTTTTGCTCCTGCTTTGTCTGAGATCACGATTACTACCCCTAACTTTTTCACATTCTGCCCCAGGCTTTTGTTTTATCTCTGTGTTTAGCTTTCTGTGTCAAATATATTTCTTGTAAACAACATATTGTTAGATTCTGGTTTCTAATCCATTCTTCTATTTTCTGCCATTTTATGAGTGAGTTCATCCCATTCACATTCACAGTTCAGATTACTTACTGTGAATTTGTTTTCATCCTCTTATCTTATCTTTCTCCTTTTTCCCCCCTTTAAGTCTGTTTTATAGCCCCTTTTCTTCCTAGTTCATGTTGTGTAAGATGTATTTCCCTCCTTTATTGAGAGTAAGGTTCAAGTGTCATCTACTGCCATTCTACTATGTCCTGTTTGTTGTATAAAGTCCTTTTTTGGTGAGATAATTTTCCTCATTCTTCTTCTCCTTCCCCCCTTCTCCCAGTGCATTCTTCTTCCCTACTTATTCCATTCTTTTTTTGAGATCATCTAAACACAGCTGAATTACATCTAGGCCCTCTGTCTTATTAGATTCTCTCTATGACTTCTGATGATGATAAATTTCTGAAGGTTACAAGGATTATTTCCTGATATAAGACTGTAAACAGTTCAACCTTGTTTAGTCCCTTATGATTTCTCACTCATCTTTACCTTTTTATGCTTCACTTTACTCCTGTATTTGTATGTCCTATTCTCTACTCAACTCTGGTCATCTCATCAGGAATGTTTGGATGTCCTTTATTTCATTAAAAGTCTATTGTCCCCCTGTAAGAGTATACTCCATTTTGCTAGGTAGGTTATTCTTGGTGGTAAGCCTAGATCCTTTGCTTTCTAGAATATCATATTCTAAGCTCTTCAATTCTTTTTAGTAGTGATTGCTAAATCTTCGGTTATCTTGATTGTGGCTACTCAGTACCTGATTTCTTTCTTTGCAGCTGCTTACAGCACTTTTTCCTTCACCTGTGTACTCTTTTGCCTGTAATATTCCTGGTACTTTTTGTTTTGGGGTTTCCTCCAAAAGGTGACCAGTGGATTCTTTACATTTCTACTTTTCTCTCTGGTTATAAGGTATCTGGACAGTTTTCTGACAGCAACTATCTTTAGGGTTCTTGTGATAATGTCACAACAGTATTAGCTATTATTATTTTTTGTTTTATTATTTTTTTGGAGGCAGGAAGGCAGAGCAATTGGGGTTAAGTGACTTGCCCAAGGTCACACAGCGAGTTAAGTATCTGAGGCCGCATTTGAACTCAGATCCTCCTGACTCCAGGGCTGGTGCTCTATTCACTGTGCCACCTAGCCGCCCCCTTAATAGTATTTTTTTCCAATTACATGTAAAGAAGTTTTCAACATTCATTTTTGTAAAATTTTGAGTTCCAAATTTTTCTTCTTTCCTCTTTCCTCTCACCCCTCCTAAAGAGAGTAAGCAATCTGATACAGGTTATATATGTATAATCATGTTAAATATATTTCTACATTAGTATATATTTCCACATTAGTATGCTGTGAAAGAAGAATCCTTGAATACAACATTCTCCTGGCTCTGCTCACTTCACTCAGCATCAGTTCAAATAAGTCTTTCTAGGTTTTTCTGAAATTTACCTATTCATCATTTCTTATAATACAATAGTAATCACATACCATACAACTTGTTCAGTTATTCCCCAATTGATGGACATCCCCCTCAATGTCTAGTTCTTTGCCACCACAAAAACATATGCTATAAATATTTTTGTACACGTATATCCTTTTACCTTTTTTATGATCTCTTTGGGATACAGACCTAGTAGTAGTATTGCTGGATCAAAGGTTTGGTTGCTCTTTGGGTATAATTCCAAATTGCTATCCAGAGTGGTTGGATCAGTACACTGCTCTTATTATTCTTAAGGTTAGATGAACTTTTTAGAGCTCCATGATGGACTAGGGAGGAAGTTCTTGTCAAACTTGTTATGGAAAAGTTGGAAATGCTATCAAATGAATAATGAATAAATGTGCATTTATGTGCTATATAGGCACAAGGTCAATTCCAGTCTAACTAAATCTTTTTGATTAGATGAAAAAACTCACAATTGCAGTTCCTAGTCTTCAGATCTGTTCAGTGGGGCCCAAGAAATTAAGCAATTATATTGCTTTGTGTCATACTATGCTGCCTATCCTATTGTTTCTAAAAATACAAGGGAAGATTAATGATGTTAAACTAGAATACATAGAACTCTGTAATCATACTTCTCATTTCAATAAATCTCATTTCAATTCATCAAACATTTATCAAGCATTTATAATGTATTAAGGTCCCTATTGTTCTTCTGGTAATGAAAGTCTAGAATATGGAATCCCAGCTGCTGCTGTCAATATTATGTGAAGAATCCAGCCTTAAGCCTAGACTTTGCTAATCTCAGTCAGCTTCCAGGCACCATATTGCTGAACCAATCCAGAAAACCTCTGTCACTGGCCTCAGGCTTTTCACTATCTCTAAACCTTCCTTCATCATTGAACCAGAACCTGAAGTACAAAGCTTCCTGGAACTTTCTGGTCCTTGAACTAAGATCACTTAGTCCTGGTCATTATCCTTTTAATGGAGAAGGAGTGTTTTAAACTTTATCCAAAGATGTTTCTCTTTTCCCACCAAATGCCAGTTACACAAAGATTATCACATTAACAAATAAACCCATTTATCCAAGCCAATAGCAACAGAAATCAGAAAAGTTATGCAGACAATACACAGAGGGAACTACTAAAAAGCAAGCTATGAGAGAAAAAAAGAGACAGACAGAGAGAGGAAAAGAGACAAAGAGATAAAGAGAAAGAGAGTCCCTAATTTCACCCAAAGGAAAATTCTCCAAAATCTCTAATGTGGTAAAGTAGGAATAGGGACATGATCAAGGCACTGATTTCTCAACATATTGGCTCCTTCCCTAAATCTTTCTTTTCCCCCAGGGGCCTCTTCTTGAAGACAATCTGAAATCCCATGTATCTTCTCTGAAAACTGGAAGCCAGAAGGAGTAGGATCTCTCCTCTCTTAAGCTCTTGCCAATTTCATCCCTCCAACAGGCATGGAGCATCAAGTAATCATTTTGCAGCAATAAGGAGAATCTTATACAAATTACTTCAGTCCAAAAGATAGTCTCATGCAAATTGCTTGAGCCCAAAGTTATACTTAAAAGGCATTGAAACCATTCCTTAAGACATAATTGGTCCAGGAGACTAAAGTTCAGACCACTGACATAGGGAGCTTCCTAGTAGTCTAAATTCAAGAATCCAACACAAAGAATCAATAACTCTTTCCTCAAACTTCTGACCAATAGACCAGCATAAGCAATACAGAGTTGAATCAATGAAGTTCCCTTACTAAATATTCTTTTCTCTCTATGGCTAAGTAAAATCTTTTAATGGTTATTAGATGGAATATGAAAGTCTTATTTTATTCCAATTCCAAACCTGAATCACCAGATCTACCTGAATTAGACCTGACCCACAATATTTGCTTGTCAGATTTAAATGTTTTGTCAGTATATGAAAAGAAAGAATAGGTATAATAAGTATAGTCTTTGCCCTTGGGTTTTAGGAGGCCAAGTCCCTTTGGACAGCCTGATGCTAGAGCATCTCTTGTCCTATCTTTGGTAACCTTGGTGAAAGAGAATAAATTGTCCAAAGTTGGCAGCCACCCCTGATTTGGAAAGTAGATTAGATAGATAGAGAGGTAGATAGGTAGAGAGATGGAGAGACAGAAAGAACATTGACTAGAATTTCCAGGGAGGCAGATTTTGCATTGAATTAAAGAAACACTTATTAAGAATTAGAGCGACATAAACTCTAAACTGGGTATTTTGTCACACAGGAGAGTAGGGGGGATGGGGATGAGAGGTGGGATGATGGAGGGGAGGGTTGATGGAAGCACACACTTCTGTAAAGGGACAGGGACAGGGACAGGGTAGAGAATAGAACAAGGCGGGGGGCAGGATAGGAAGGAGGGACATATAATCAGTTTCTCAAAATATGCCCACTGTGGAGAGGTTCTGCATAATTACACATGTACAGCCTGTATTTAATTGTTTGTCCTTCCAGTGGGGGTGGGTGATGAGGGAGGAGGGGAAAGAATCTAGAATTTTAAGTTCTATAATCAAATGTTAAAAATATATATGCATATATATATTATATATACATATATATGTATATATATTCTATGTAT
>JAQQSV010007262.1:0-14068 GCA_028646515.1 Pseudochirops corinnae
AGGTAAATGATATGTTTGATTAAAGTAAGATTGTTAACCCATTTTGAGTTGCTTTCCTTTAGAAAAGCAGATCTAAGAACCTGTGCTAGTAGCCGCCCTAGGCATGCTAGGGTGCTTACTGTTACAATATATTTCTAGAGAGATCTCTATTGGTGTTGATATTTCTGCTAGATCTAATAAGCAACATGGCATAATGGTTAGCAAGCCAACCTCAGAGTCAAATGATTTCAAGTCACTTATCTGATGCCCATTGGCTGTGTCCTTCAGCAAGTGACTCAAACCAGGCAGCATTTCAAAGATTTAAGTCAAGCAGTCAATTATACTCCCCCTCAAAGATTAAAAAAAAAAATCTTTTTGTAGGACTGATGAGCAGTTATTTCAAATTGGCATCAGATACGCAATGTCTGAGAAACTGAGTGATTATCATGGAGGGTTACTAAGTTTAAGTGCTGATCTGTGAGGGCTGATGGTTTCTTTGTTGGGAGTCCCCTTTGTCCTGAAATCACAGGCCTGCTCTCCTCTCAGGTAAAGATTACTTTCTATACATTATTTCATTTAATTTTTCACAATAATCCTATCCAGTTCATAATATAAATGTTTTTCTATTATCATTCCAAATATAGCCACAAATAAAAGGTACAGTCCTAAAATGAAATCT
Source organism: Pseudochirops corinnae (assembly GCA_028646515.1). Classification (NCBI taxonomy): domain Eukaryota; kingdom Metazoa; phylum Chordata; class Mammalia; order Diprotodontia; family Pseudocheiridae; genus Pseudochirops; species Pseudochirops corinnae. The sequence goes on from JAQQSV010007262.1 coordinate 659, forward strand.
CTAAAAAGGCCAAAAAAAAAAAAGTTATGTGCTGAAAAATCATATCCTTTATAGGCCATGCATCAGTTTGATAAATGCCACATTTAGGGAGAAAATATGGTGGGTATACCTGTCCAGTAACCAAAACCCTAATACTAGATAGCTCATCTCCAACATCAACAGGTGTTTACTGAGTGCCTCTTACATGACAGCATTATGCAAAAAAGCGTAAGGCCTTCAAGGAACTCACCACCTAGCAATCCTTTTTCCCCAGTAAGGATGCAAAAGAGACAGGATGTTGGGTAGGGAGATTTGGTAATGACATCGTGAAATAGGTAGCCTTTTATCTAATAACAATGGCTAGCATTTATGTAACATGTACCTTGTGTGAGGCACAGTGCCAAGCACTTCACAGATATTAATTCATTTGTGATTTTATTAGCCTGGTTTTACAGCTGAGGAAACTGAGGCAGGCACACAGCTATCTAAGGTCAACTTTTAACTTGAGCCTTCACAATTTCAGGCCTAGCACTCCATCTACTGTGCCACCTAGTTCCTTGGGCCTTGAGGACCAGGTGGAATTTCAAAGAGCCTAGAATAAGTTGAAGGAAGAAAATTTATCACACAGAAAGAATGAAAGGGGTGAGGATCGAGTGAGAAGTCCAGTTCAGTGTGAATGAAAGGCTATCAGAAGGTATCAGAGACAAACTTCACCTATTTTACCATCTTAGCATTTCTTTTAAAATATTCTGTATTTTATTATGATGAAAACTGCTATCCATCTCCAGAGAAAGAACGAATGAGATCTGAATGCAGATCAAAGGATACTTTTTAAAACTCTTTTTCTTGGTTTTTTTTCCCCACATGACTAATTTGGAAATATGCTTTACATGACTGCACATGTATAATCTATATCAAATTGTTTGCCTTCTCAATGAAGGGGAGGAAAAGGAGTGGGAGAGAAATTTTAGAACTCATTTTTTTTTAATGGATGTTAAAATTTGTTCTTACATGAAATTGGGAGGAAAATAAAATATTAAGCACATATTTTTAAAATACTCTGTATTTTAGACTTGGGAGCAATTCAGATTCATTTCCTCCTCCCACTGTTGCTTGAATACAATTAGCACAACAGTGTTTGTTGTGCTTAAAACTCATTCTGGAGATCATGTCTTATAACCAGACTGTACAGGAACACTGTTCTTTTGACCCAACAAATGACAGTACCAACATCGGGAATTGGACGGGGCTAAAAAAGAATGCTCATTTCCAGAAATCATCATGCCTTGTTTTTTACTGCTCTATAACAATGGCAAATGCTTTGATGATGTCACAGTCAAACCCCAGGAAGGCAATTAACAAATTAGCGTCTCTAATTCATATGGGAATGTTCCTCCTATTTATCAAAGAGAAACATAAAGATATTATTCATTATAATTTAGACCATGAAATTTCAGAAATGTACTAGTGGGAAGCTGGTAATATTCTAGATGAATATAAAATGCAACTGAATAGATCAGCCTGGGTAGGATATCTAAAACTCAGCTCAGTTTCCCTGGAGCCAATGAATTTACATAATTAAATAGATCTCTCAAGTGAAAATGGCATATTATTATTATTTTTTTATAAATTTATTTTCTTTTCCTTTTATTCTGAACTTAAACATCAAATAAAACTAGTATTTCCACATAGGAAGGAAATAAGCATTTATAAGCACCTCACAACAACCTTGGGATATTATTATCTCCATTTAGGGAAACTGGGGCAGACAGAAGTAAAGCAAACTTTTCCGGAGTCACACAGTTATGAGTGTCTGAAGTTGCATTTGAACTCAGGTCGTGCTGACTCCAGGCCCAGTACTACCTAACTGCCATCCGTGTAGAAGAAGAGAAAAAGGAGAAATGTGTGAAAAGTGCATCTGTATTATGTAAGCATAGTATTCTAATGAAGCATTTTAGGCTACTTTACTAGGGACATGAGTAGAGTGGCAATCCCATTAGGGATTTTGGAGACATTGTTCTCCATCTGTGGGCCCTTAGGCACCAGCTGGAAGCCCCCTCCCCAAGTTCTCTCAGTTAAAAGATGAGGAGAGAAATATTAAACAGTAATACAATGGTCTAAGGATTTAGGATGTGTTTGCACATTCTTAAGAACAATGGCTGTCATTTATAGAAGTGTTTCTAAAGCCTTTGTGCTGTTTTTAGTTTAAAACTGCAGTAAGTCTTTTGGGATGCCCCCACCTCAACCCCAGGTGGATGTTACAGGCATTTGTTGGGTTTTGTTCCTTGGTTTCAGTAGTGTCTGACTCTTCATGACATCATTTGGGATTTTCTTGACAAAGAAGCTAAAGTGGTCTACCATTTCCTTCTCCAGTTCATTTTGCAGATGAGGAAACTAAGGCAAATGGGGTTAAGTGACTTGCCCAGGGTCACACAGCTAGTAAGTGTTTGAGAACAGATTTGAACTGGAGAAGAGGAATCTTCCTGACTCCAGTCCCAGTACTTTATCTGCTATGACAGCTAGCTGCCAACTACAAGCATTATTATCCCCATTTTACATATGGGGAAACAAAGGCTTACGTGAGTCACAAAGCTATTGTCAGAGGCTGTATTTGAACCCAAGTCTTCCTGAGTCCAATTCTAGAACTCTATCCATTATGCCACTCAGCCTTGGCCAATTCCATTGAAGTGGAGGCTCAGGTTCCCACCTGGGACCTTCCTGTAAAGAGTATCTCAAAAACCCTTAGTGTGATTTTAAGCTATTAAAACCCAAAACTGCACTGACTTTTGTCAGTGTATTGAGCCAGCAGAGGATAGAAACAAGAGTTATCATCTAACAGTGTTGTCTCCTTTTCATGATCAGTCAGTGAGCCAATAAACATTTATTAAGAACCCACTACGTGGTTCTGGGAATACAAAAGAGGCGAAAGACAGTCCCTACCCTTAAAGAGCTTACAATTTAATGAGGAAAACAGTAAGTAAATAAATATGTACAAACACATTATATACAGGAAAAATAGAAAACAATAAACAGAGGGAAGGCATTAGAATTAAGACAGGGAGGGAAAGGCTTCCTGTAGAAGGTGGGATTTTAGTTGAGACAAAGGAATCCAGAAAAGGCAGTAGGCAGAGATGGAGGAGGGAGAGTATTTCAGGCATGGGGCAGCCAGAGAAAATGCCCAGAGCCAAGATGCCAGAGTGTCAATGTCATGTCAGCTGGTCACTTACTTCAATTCTATAGGAATCAGATTTCCCATCAGAGTGGGTACCACCTCCACTGAGTCAGATTACAGCCCCTCCATGACTTAGCAGATGGGTACCTTGAGTTTAATTGACTGAAAAAAATTCATTTGGTGACCAACCCAAGGATGATGAGCTGCTCTAGAATTAGCCAGGCTGCTCATAGGACAGACAGAATATACTTGCAGCCCATCACAGGGCTTATTCTTAAAGCCTTTGAAGCTGGCTAGGATTCACCAAAGCTTGTGTCTCATTGATATAGCCTTCAGGAATGCCACCTCATCCTGGGCTTTAGGATGAAACACTGGAAGACTTGGTTGGAACCGACTCAGCCAGTCAGTAACAACGGCTGTATCCAAGTCTCTCTTAATGCAGAATCACTGAATACAGCCCTGGTTACAACAAACTTCCAGTAGCTAGGAACTGTGCGAACTTAAAGGAAAAGTACATTAATTTTTAACAATGAACGAAAGAATTATCCTCTTGAGCTGGGCAGTGGACGATGTTCTGATATTTAAAATCATTTCAAATGTTAATACATTCAAATTGGCATATTATCAGTCATGATGGAAAGAAACCAGGGTAGGAAATCTAGGGGGTTTCAGTAGAGAAGAAGCCTGAGGACCCAGAAAGTGGCCAAAACAAATTTTAGAAGAAGAATAACCCCCTGGTTGAAGGAGGAAGGAACATTGGCTTCCCAAACCCACAGCTGTCCTTCTTCCCGGAAACCTTCACAGAATCTCAGAATTTCAGAGTTGGAAGGGGCCTCAGAGGTCACCTAAGTCCAACCCACAGCTGAACAAAAATCTCTTCCCCAGTTTACCTGATATGTGATTATCATGCCTGTGCTTGAAGAATTTTATTGACAGAAAACCTGCTCCTTTTCTCCCTTCCTCCCCTACCAACCCAGGCAGTCAGTTCTATTTAGGATAGTTCTAATAGAAAGTTATCCTGACACCCAATCTCTATCTGCCTTTTCACCACTTTCCACCCATTGTTCTCAGTTCTGACTCTGGGACTAAGCAGAAAAAGTCTGACCCCTTTTCTAACTGAAAGCCCTTGAGGTACTGGAAGACAGTTAACTGTCCTGTCCACACAACCAAAATCAAGGCATCCTGTCTTCCAAAATCATCTCTTCTCTAGGGTTGAGCAGTGGTTCTCAAACTTTCTGGTCTTAGGATTCCTTTACACTCTTAAAAAGTATTGAGGACCCCAAAGAGCTCTTGCCTATGTGATTTATATCTATTGGTATTCACTCTATTAGAAATTAAAACATCTTAATGTTATTATAAAAATAGTTTTGACCTATTGGAACTTCAGAAAGGGTCTCAGGGATCCCTAGTGTATTCCAGACCACACTTTGAGAATGAAGCTCTAGAGTAAGCAGGCCTAATTCTTTCCATTGATCCTCAAGGTCCTTCACCATGCTGTTCACCCTCTTCTAAATGTTCTCCAGTTTATCAATAGCTTTTTCTTAAAATGTGATGCCAAGAACTGAACCTAATACCCCAAATGAGGTCTGACTATCCAAGAATCAATAAATAAACATTTACTAAATACCTACGACGTGACAGGCGCTGTACTAAGCTTCGGGGATACAAAAAGAGGCAAAAGATAGTCCCTGCTCTCAAGGAGCTTACAATCTAATGGGGAATGCAACATGCAAATAAATGTATACAAGGCAAAGTATACAGGATGAATAGGAAAAAATTAACAGAGAGATACCACCTCCCTCGTCCTGTTTGGAGCTTTAGAGCACCCATTAATTTCATACACGTAAATGACCAAGCATAGAATAAGCCATTTTTGTGCCCCTCAACTCCTTCAAGACTCACTTCTGTTCCAAGACTTAGTTAGCCTCATCCCCCTGTTAGACAAAGGGTATATGACAGGAGGCAGCAGCATTATTCCATCAAACTATCTCGTACCTTCTTTTCCAAGAAACTGTATCCTGGCTCCTCCCCGCAATGCTTCCTTCCATACACATCAGGAACAGAGTCCCAGGCGGTGTCGCCCTTATTCTGGCTGCCTCCCATTCACCCCCTGCAGTAAATAGTTCAAATGCTGCCGACATTCTCCAAACTGCTTCCCTGGCACTCTGAGATTACAGCTGGGCCCCAGGCTCAAGCAAGGATTTTGGCACCATCCAAGCCACCAGTTAAAATTACCCAATGTAAGCAGACCTGGGGGAGTACAAAGAGAATGGAAAAGGTGATGAAGCCAAAATAGTGAATGCCATTTTCAATGGACCTATTCTTGGTGGTGATAATCATATAATTAATTCATGTACACCTTAGATTTCTCAAGCCCTCTATTTCTCAGGAACCAGAAACAGTTTACCTGTGTGTTGGCATTCTGCTCACAAGCCTTTAAAAAAAAGTTTTATTGTTTATATGGTATTGCATCATTCAAATGATAAAGCAGTTATTTCTCCTTTCCCTCTGTCTCTAGGAAGCAGGGTGGAGCAGGGAACTTTATCCCTGTTTTATAGACAGTGAAAGTTTAGTGCACAGTTCCCAGGGTACCAACTCCATTCTATTTAACTTGGCCACTGTTTCCTGAGTACCTACTATGCAGGAGGTGTATGAGGCCTATGAATGTGACTGGTCCCCACCTTTAAGGAGATAAGAAATGTCCACAAACAAGCGTAAGTTTAAAATGCTATGGTTAGAAGTCATTTCTTGGGAAGAAGACCTATATGTACAAAAATATTTATTGTAGCTCTCCTTGTGGTGGCAAAAAACTGGAAATTAAAGGGATGCCCATCAATTGGGGAATGGCTAAACAAGTTGTGGTATATGAATGTAATGGAATACTATTGCGCTATAAGAAATGGGTAGGAGACAGTCTTCATATTCACCTAGAGAGCCTTATACAAACTGATGCTAAGTGAGAAGGGCAGAACCAGGAAAAATTTGTACATAATCACAGACACATAGTATGTGTGATGACCAACTTTGATAAACTGGACTCTTCTCAGCAATGCACAGTTATAAGACAACTCTACAAGTCTCAGGATGGAAGAAGATATCTACATTCAGAGAAAGATCTAGAAAGAACAGAGTTTAAATGAAGACTGAAGCAAACTACATGCTATCGTTCTTTTTCATGTTCAGTTCTCTTTCTTATTCCCCACTGATCACTCCATTGGTTACAACCTTTCTATACAACCAAACTAATATCTAATGTGAAAGTATTTGCAGATCCTATATTTGATTGCAAGCCACCACGGGGGCGGGGAGAGGGGAGAAAATTTGAAACTCAAGTAATTGTGGAACTGAATCTTGTAAACTAAAAGTAAATAAACAAATCAATTTAAAATAAAAAAAGGCACTTCTTTATTGCTGACTTTCTCTTTTAGTAGTGAAAAATGCCACATATCTGAAAGAGAGAAAGCACTAAGATTAACGAGGGATGAGTTTGGGGAAAAGGATAATGAGTTTTGTTTTGGACAAGTTGAAAGTGAGATGCCCACAAGACATCCAGTTGTAAATGGTGAGTGGACAGTCTGAAATATGCAACTAGAGTTCATGAGAAAAATGAAAGCTAGATATTTGGAGCTGGGAGTCTTTGGCATAGAGAGGATAATTGAATACAGGAGAACTGATGAGGTCACCAAGTGAGAGAGAATAGAGGGTTAAGAAAAGAGGGCCCAGGCCTTGGGAGACCCCTACTGTTACTGAGTGTGCTGTGGATGAAGATCCATCAAAGGGGACTGAGGAAGAATGGTCAGCTTAGAAGGATGATAAAATTGGAAGACAAATTGAGTAGAGTTACGGAGAGAATGAGGGGAAAGAGAGAAGAGGCATCTATTGTAGATAATCTCAAGGGGTTTAGCAAGAAAAGGGAGGGAAAATATAGGATTATAGCTTGTGGAAATGGACAGCTCAAGCGAGAGTTTTTTTGAGGATGGAGCAGATATGGGTCTATTTATAGGTAGTAAAGAGGCTGATGTGGAATGGTTCAAGAAATGTAAGAAAATAAGGATGAGAGAGAGGGCAGTCTACTGGAGAGGAGGAGATGGAATAGAATCACTTTTGCATGTAGAGAGGTTTGCCTTGGCGAGGAGAAGAGTCACCTCCTCATGAGTGAAACGAGTGAAGACAGAGATGGCAGAAAACATCTAAGTCCTGTGACACAAGGAAGAATGCGTAACTTTATTCAAATGATTTAATTTTTTTTTTCAGGGAAATATGAGGCAAGGTTCTTAGCTGAGAGATTGAGGAGTTATGGGAAGTTTAAGGAGAGAGGAGAAAGTTTAGAAAAGCTGCTGCCAGTATGTGGAATAGGGAATTGATGAAGGATGTATAAATATATATATCTTACCACAGCAAGAGCCCAGTGGAAATTATGTAGCAGAGATTTGTGGATCCAGTCAACATAGTTACAAGATTTTCTCCAGCTTCATTCAGTAGCATGTGAGTGGGAGTGAAAGGAGCTGGATGATGGGAGTAATCCAAGACTGGGGCTTAAAAGGGCAATATTGGTAATTGGAGAAGGAGGCAAGGGACTTGAAAGAAAAAGACAAGGTAGAGTTAAACTAATTCATTCAACTGACCAAGATAGGGAAGGGAGGTGATTGTAGCCAGCATAGGACTAATGACTTCAGAAAGTACTGAAGGGTAGAAGGATCAAAAGTTGAGGTAAGGTCTAAGAAAAGGGTTTGGAGTTGCAAGGCAGAGAATGACCGCAGATGTCGATCAGATAAAGGAATTTCAGAGTTCATGAAAATGGATGTGGGACCCTTATGGATTATGACAAGATCAATGGTATGACCATGTCTGTGTGTAGCAGAGGGGGGATGGAAAAGGGTCGTGGGAAATGAGTGTGGTAAAGAATTTGAAGGTTAGGGTATTTGTGGGAGTATCAACGTGTATGTTGAAGTCCCCCAGGCTCAAATGAAATAATATATGTAAAGCATTTTGCAAATATCAAAGTGCTGTGTAAATTCGAGCTATTATTATTGATTATTGTTATTATAAATGAGTTTTCACTATTACTGTGCTTCTTTTCTTTGTGTTAGAGTAGGAAGAAAACAGGATTGAGAAGATATAGGTTCTAATCCCTCAATAAGCAAGCATTTATTGAGCATCTACTAAGTTCAGAGGATGCAAAGAAAACCCTGAAACAATTCCTGCGTGAAGGAGTTGGCATTCTAACAGAAAAGACAGCTCATACATAAACAGAGTCACATAAGGTTAATACAGAGTAGATGGAAGGTTCTAGTCCGAACATTACTACTTGCTAAACTGTGTGATCATGGGCAAGTCTTTGAGCTTCTCTAAGACTCAGTTTCATCATCTATAAAATAGGTATAATGATACTTGCTCCACTGGGATGTTGTGGGGAAAGTAGTTTGTGAACTATAAATCATTATGTAAACATGAGCTTTTACTAATTCAGATTTATATAGAATTCTACTGAGCAATAGTCTTGGATCTTTTAACCTGACCCAGAGTGAAAAATACAACCGGAATCTGTGATTTAGGATTGAAACATTACCACTTATCTTTTCTAACAGATGAAACTCTGGCCCCACCAGACCAGTGAACTGACATTTTAGAACCCATTCCTTTTGTCAGCCTGGGACCTGATGTCAGCTCTATCTGATAATCGTCCTCCAGGCAAAGGGATCTGGGAGAGAAGTAAGCCGTAGAAACATTCACATACTCACGTTTCAAATTTCAGAGGACTAAATTTCCAGTCTCCCTTTCCACCTCTCACACTCCTCTGTTTTTTCCACTCTTTCTCAGCCTTTGGCTCTACTCCTCCATCTATCTGGAAGTGCCTTTATTCCCTCCCAGTTTGGATTTCAATGTCTGTCTTTGTTCTTCTCTCAATCTGCCTGCAACAACAGGCTTCTTCTAATCTTTGCCTCTCAAGCACCCCTGCTCCAAGTCTCCTGGCCCTGCTGCCCAAGGGCCTCCCCTTTCTCCTTTCATTCAGCCTTCGCTCATTTGCACCATGGATCACACACTTGCTATGGGTTGGATTTTTTGTAGGTTTTTTTTTTTTTAGATTAACACATTTTCTATAATGTGTGAATCTGACTGAGATATTTACTCTTGGTTTGAGTCCTCACATCTGATGCCAAGGTTCAGTGCAAATTATGGAGGCCACAATGTGGAGAAAAGTGCCAAACAGTGCAGTTCTTGTAAGGATCACAAGTAGAGGACTCCACCCCAGGCGCAGCAGGCATTGCTGGGTAAATGGAAAATTCTCCTTCTGCAGAGAAGCAACATGAGATGGTCAAAAGGGCAATAGATGTAGGCACCAGAGACCTGGCTTTCAATACGTGGTCTGACATGTATTAGTTATGTGACTGTGGACAAAGCTTCGACACTCTAGACACTCCATCTCCTTATTTTGGGTATTTTCTCTGGCTATCCCTTATGCCTGGAATACTTTCCTCAAATTTGCCTGCTACCTTCCCTGGTTTCCTTCATGCTCAGCTAAAAGTCCACCTTTTACGAGGAAGCCTTTCCCATCCCCCTTAATGCTAGTCTATCTCCCAGTGGGCTATCTCTTATTTACCTTGTATACATCTTATTTGCACATAGTTGTCAACATGTTGTCCCTCCCTTATTAGACTGGGGTATCCTTAAGAGAGGTAAAAAGTCTTTTACTCTTCTTTGTATGCCCAGAAATTAGCATAATGCCTAGAACACAGTAGACACTTAATAAATGCTTGTTGACTGATTGATTCTCTTCCAGATACTCTTTTCATTCTAGGTTTTCATAACACTGTTTTCTCCTTGATTTCCTCCTGCCTATCAGACCACTCCTTCTCAGGTTCCTTTGCTGGATCTCCATTTAGCTTACACTCACCAACTGTGTGCCAACATGTCCCTCAAGGTTCCCCACATGTCCTCCCTCCATACTATCTCAGTGATCTCATCAGCTATTATTGCTATACAGATGATGCTCAGATTCATAGATCTTGCCCTAGTCTCTATCCTGAGCTCCAGCCCAGTATCACCAAATGACTTCTGGATACCTTAGAATTGGATGTGCCATAGGGCATTTTCTCAAACCATAAGTTGTACAAAATAGAACTTATTATTTTTTCCCAGAAAAATCCTTTATTTTTTTTAACTTCTCTATTGATATTAAGGGCACCACCATCCTCCCAATCAGCTAAGCTCACCATGTAGGTTTCTTCCCCAACTCCTCACTCTTACTTACCCCACATATCCAATCTATTGTCAAATCTTTTCTTCTTTGCCTTGATAGTATCACATCCCATCTCTCCACTTACCTACTTCCACCAAAACATAGGATGTCCTTCCTCTCACCTAGATTATTACTAGTTATTCTTGTTAGTTAGCTTCTAACTGATGTCCAGTCTCAAGTCTCTCCCCATTCAATTCCAGCCTCCAATCATCTGGACCAGATTTTTTCTAAAAGCATAAATCTGACCAGATCACACTCTTACTTAGTAAATTCCAGTGGCAAGACCTCTTTATCTACCATCTGGCTTTTAGAGCCCTTCATAGGCCCATTCCAATCTTTAAAGTCTTCTTGTAGTTGACTGTCTGTAATATTAATGGGATTTAAGATCTTCCCTGCCCATTAATAGGCCTCACTTGGAGCCCATTAAGGGAGGCTTGCTTAGGGGAGGCTTTCACATCTTTTGTTAATTTCTAATTAGGAGCTGAGTCAAGAGGGTTGTGATGCCTTCTGCCTCTGAGGTGTGTATATATACTCTGATTTGGTATTTTTCTTTGGTGGCTCACTTATGAGAAGGATCTTGTGATTCCCTGGTCAAGATTCTGAGCAGCCACATGTTCAGAGCTCCCCCACTGCTCAGATGTAAAGACTTTCTCCATCCAGGAATGTAGGTAAAGTGTATAGTTGATTCAGGCAGTCAGAGCCTTGTCTGTTGGTCTTATTTCTCTGCCTGTATTTTCTTTGAAATTCAAGGTGCTGACTTTTCCTCTGAATTAGTGAATGTAATTTTAAAAGATTATTGACCCCTTAAAGAGCTATCTTTCCCAGGAAAGCAGATCTAAGAACCTGTGCTAGCAGCTATCCTGGGTATGCCAGTGAGGTTTCCGCTATGCCTCCCTTCATATACTCTCTAATCCAGCTACCTAGACTCTTTGATGTTCTTCACCCATGACACTCCCATCTCCCCACTCCATGCATTTACATTGGTTGTCTGTCATCTGCCACCCCTGGAATGCTCCCACTATTCACTTCTGGTTCCTAGCCTCCCTGGTTTCCTCCAGGATGTAGCTCAGAACCCATCTTCTGCAAAAGGTCTTTACCAGTCATCTGGGTTTGAAGTTAACCTCTATTTACTCCCAAAAGCCTGAGGGCAGCTTCAGCTTTAATAGCTCAATGGACTTACATGAACTGATACAAAATTAACTAAGTAGTGCCAAGAAAATAATATACACAGTGACTACAATAACATAGTTGCTCCCTTCCATTACCCCTAAAACTATATCCGAACTCCTCCTCCCCCTGCCTGTTGGAGTTCAAAGGTAAGAACCCTATCCTAGACTTAACAAAAGCTTTGGTCATTATCTAACTTTGAAGAACTATGTAATTGTAGTGATCAGTTCATATAAGTCTAGAATTCGTTGTATTCATTCTTTTCATTTCTTAGAATATCACAGTAATATCCTATTACATTCTCGTACCATACTTTTTTTTTAGCCCTACCCAAACTGATGGACATCTGCTTTGTTTTCAAATCTTTGCTGCCACAAAAGGTGCTGCTAAAAATATTTTAGTTTATATGAAGCCTTTCCAAATATGCCCAAGAGGAATGTCTACATTTTAGCTGTTAAATTTGCATAATTCCAAATTACTTTCCAGAATAGTTGTGCTATCTTTATAGTTTCTTTTTGACTACAGATCAAGCCAACACTTCCCTCTGCACGTTGAGTAATCAGTCACAGTTATACAAGCACTGTCCAAATTACAAATTTCTTACAATTACCATAAGAAGATAATGCAGGTATGATTATTCCCATTTTACAGATAATAACACAGATTCAAAGAGGTTGTGACTTGCCCAAAATTTGTTTGTACCAGGATAGGATTCAAACTCAAGTCTTCTGAGTTTTTATCAAGTGTGCTTATACCCTAAATCTTCTGGGGGCCTGTAATGTTTGGTGATTGATTATTGATCCTCTAGACATTGGCCATATGAGCTCCTGGGAGCCAAATCCCACAAAATACACAATTTTGAGAAAGGTGTGTGTGTGTGTGTGTGTGTGTGTGAGAGAGAGAGAGAGAGAGAGAGAGAGAGAGATTTAGTGGATACTATTTGGCAAAACAAAGGTAAAATTCTTAGCTTAGCAAAAAAGCATATAAATCCAATATAAAATGGACTATCAGCACATGGACTATCAGGAAAAAAAAAATTCCTGGTTCAGTATATCACAAATCTATTTTTTAAAAAACTCTTAAAAACAAATTTAAAAAAACAACTTTCTTAACAAGAATCCTAAAATAAATTGCATATAATTATTCTTGGAAGTGGATTTTCAGTTGAGACCCATCCTGGCCCCAGGAGGGCCTTTTTTTTTAATTGATTGTTTACTTTTAGTTGACAAGATTCAGTTCTACAATCCCTTGAGTTTCAAATTTTCTCCCCTCCCTCTCTCCCCCCCCCCCACCCATGGCGGCATGCAATCAAGTATAGGATCTGCAAATATTTTCAAATTGGACATTAGTCTGGTTGTATAGAAGGGCTGTAACCGATGGAGTGAACAATGGGAAAAAAGAAAGAGAACTAAACATGAAAAAGAATGATAGTATGTAGATTGCTTCAGTATCCATTTAAACTCTGTTCTTTCTAGATCCTTCTCTGAATATAGATATTTCCTTCCATCCTGAGACTTGTAGAGTTGTCTTATAACTATGCGTTGCTGAGAAGAGTCCAGTTTATCAAAGTTGGTCATCATACATACGATGTGTCTGTGATTGTGTACAAATTTTTCCTGGTTCTGTTCTTCTCACTTAGCATCAGTTTGTATAAGGCTCTCCAGGTGAATATGAAGACTGTCTCCTCCCCATTTCTTATAGCACAATAGTATTCCATTACATTCATATACCACAACTTGTTTAGCCATTCCCCAATTGATGGGCATCCCCTTAATTTCCAGTTTTTTGCCACCACAAAGAGAGCTGCAATAAATATTTTTGTACATATGGGTCTTCCTCCCACTTTTATGAT
>JAQQSV010007263.1:0-14068 GCA_028646515.1 Pseudochirops corinnae
ATTTTTTAGCTCTGTGGAACTCTGCTTCCAGAGGGGAAAGCTCTGTTCCAAATTGCTAGAGTTTTCCCAGTTGCTGGAGGCTGCTGCAGCTGCCACCAGCTATGGCTCACTGAAAACGCACCCCAGGACCACCACCCAAGACCACGATCCAGATCCAGGCCACTCAACGCAAGAGCACTTGGCCTCTGAATGATCGCTTGGCCCTCCTGTAGTCTGCAGGCTGGGAGCTCTGAAGCAGCTACGTGGAGGTGGCTGCAGGGCCTCCACTTCTGCCGCTTCCTTGCCCTGGAGGCAGTTTGGCTGGACCCACTTTTCTCCCCCAATTTTAGCCAAATTCCACTGACCTTTCACTTAGTCCTTTTTTCTTATGGCTTGATAATTCTGGAAACTGCCACAGCTGCCACAGATCTGCTCTCCTGAAGCTCCAGCTGCAGCTCGGCTCGCCTTGGCTTGTCAGGCCACCCCCAGGGCCAAGCCACCGTTTCAGGCGGGGCTGGTTTTGGGTCTCAGCACTGAGATGGTCTCTTCAAGCCGAGCTGCCTTCAGTGGGAGGTATATCTGTGTGCGTTTTAGAGGCCTAAAATTTGTTTAGAGTTATATTTTTTGGGTATTTGATGTGGCTGTGTGGGAGCTGCCGTACCTTGCTGCTCCTACGCCACCCCATTCTTTGTAATTTTGCAACACTCACTTTCGATTTTTTTTGTAAGTTTTTTTTTTCACTTAGGTTGTTGTAGTCATTGTGTATATCCTTGGCTCTGCTTTACTTAATTCTGCATCAGTTCATGTAGACCTTTCTGTATTTATAATATTAATAATTTCTTATTTCACAGTAATTTTCCAACATGTTCATATACCACAGTTTATCTATGTCCCAATCAATGGGCATCTATTTTGTTTCTAATTCTTTTCTATACACAGAAGTGCTGCTATAAATATTTTGGTGTATCTGGAGACTTTCTTTTTATCAATAACCTCTTTGGGTATAAGCCTCATAGTGAAATCTCTAGGTCAAAGGGTATAGGCATTTTAGATACTTTATTTGCATAATTCCAAATTTCTTTCCAACATGACTATTTATGGTTATGACCACTGACAATAAACCAGTGTGCTTATCTTCCCTAAATTTCTCCAACATTAACTTTTCATTCTTTTGCAATCATTGCCAATTTGTAGGGTATGAGCTGAAGCCTCAGGATTGTTTTGATTTGTATTTCCATTATTAGTGATTTGGAGTGTTCCTTCATATGGTTGCAATAGTTTATTATTATTTTAAACAACAATTATATTTTAATAGTATTTTAATAATCCTTTGACCATTTATCTGTTAGATATGACTTTTGGTTATATATATACATAAACACATCTGTTAACTGTTTATATATCTTTATTAACAAATCCTCAGAGAAATATGATACAAAGATTTTTTTTTCCCATTTTACCACTTTCCTTCATATCCTAGGTGCATTTATTTTGTCTATGCAGAAGCTTTCTGTTTCATGTAATCAAAGGTATCTATTTTATTTTTGGTAATTGCCTTTATCCCTCATTTCAGTAATAGTATATCTCTATTTATGTTGTGTATTTTTAGTTTTTTGAAATAAGATTTCCCTCTCTATTATTGCCTCATGGATTTTGTTGTTGTCATATAGAAATGCTGCTGATTTCTGAGGATTTATTTTGTAGCCTGTGACATTGCTTAAGCTATTAATTATCTCAGCTCCTGATTCTCTAGGATTTTCCAAGTAAACCATTATGTCATCAGCAAATAGGGATAATTTTATCTCTTCTTTATCTATCTTTCCATCTTTAATCTCTTTCTCTTGTCTTGTTACTATTACTAACATTCCCAAATAATAAATTAGTGGGGAGATTATATATTATTGTTTTACTTCATGTATCCCTATTGCATATGATACTTGTTCTTGGTTTTAGGTATATACTTTTTATTGTATTTAAAAAAAAAAGGTTCCAGGGCAAATTGGGGAAAGGAGTAATCAGAATGCACACCTTCATGCGGTGGGAGGAGGGGAGAGATGGAGAGAAAATTTGGAACTCAAAATATTGTCGAAGTGAATTTTGAAAAATAAAATAAATAAATAAAAATTTTTAAGAAAGTTCTTTTATACCTATGTTTTATAGGATTTTTTTTAGTACAAACAAGGGTTGTATTTTGTCAAAGGCTTTTTCTGCATCTATTGGGATCCTAAATCAGGTGATTTTAGATGTTTTTTGATTTTAGTATGACTAAATATGTTCATTCTTTTCTTAATGTTGAATCATCCTTGAATTCCTGGTATAAATTTAATATGGTCATGATGAATGATTTCTTGGATGAATCTCTGTAGTCTGAAAGGACTTAGTCTCTTTACTTCTGCTATTATACTTGTTATGGAAATAATAATGATAAGATACCAGGGCCTATACCACGCTCTTTTCAGGTTTCATTCGTTGAATTTACCTCATAGACAAAGCCACCTCAGGTAGATTCTAAGATGAAGACTTATAGAATGTATCCCTCTCTATAGTACAATCATGTTAAAGGTTCCAGTTTCCCAAGGTGGTTTCCCAACATGCCAGCTGTCTCAATATATTTGAGGTCAGGAAGTACTATTCTCTATTCTTTTCTACATTTTCCCTAATATTTCAACTGAAGTCCTATACGAGTCAGCTCCAAAATACGGGGACAGAAGACCATAGGAGGCCATGGGCTAGGTGATCAACCATTCAGGAGATGGGAAGATGGGCTATCTCCCACCCTCCCAACCAGAGCCAATGGTGAGGCCTGCTCCAACACAACCAAACCTATCCTTCTCTTCTAACTCTCTCTTACTCTTCTTCCCCACTTTGCTGCACAAGCTTCTGATATCCTCTTCTAAGCTCGGCACTGGCTTTTCAGGGCACTTATCACCTAACTACTACTCAGGTACTGACAATAGACACTACATAGGTGCTATTGAAAAAATTAACTCCCCCTCTCATACCTGCTCCCTCCCAGGTCACTTTGTGATTGTGGTAGGCACTACTGGGCAGTGACAGGTATAAGAACCCCAACTCTCCCCCCTTTTCATTTTGGATGGAACAGGTTAAGTCTTAAAAGATGAGAAGACTTGAATGGACTTTGATCTATATCACTGACCTCATTACGTTGTCTTTTCCCCAAAACTTGTCCTTTTTTTTTTTTTTTTTTTTTGCTTTTTGGAGGGGGAAAGGCTGGGCAATTGGGGTTAGGTCACTTGCCCAAGGTCACATGGCTAGCAAGTGTTAAGTGTCTGAGGCTGGATTTGAACTCAGGTCCTCCTGAGGGGCGGTGCTCTATTCACTGTGCCATCTAGCCGCCCCTGTCCCTTTCCTTTTGAGGGAATCTCCATCCTTCCCATCATGCAGCTTCATGACCATGGTGTCATCTTCAACTCCTCCTTGTATAGATATGAAAATCAGTGGGTTATGGCTGGATACTGATTATGTCCAATAAGGATGACTAAATCTCTACTACTACTCTATCAATCACTACAAAGAATTAAAAAATTGGCTTCTACTTTTAAGAGGTGGACGATTGATAACCATGTTTAAGGTAACTTCATTATATTTTTTTTAAAGTAGCATTTTGTTGCTGGTTTGTAGTTTGTGTCTGATTTTACTTCAGTCCTGACTAAATGAATTTTTTTCCCTAGTGTGGGTCATTATTTCCATGTTCTGGTCCTTCATTTCCAGTACAGGAAGAAATTATGAACAGGTATCAGTGGCTGTAATCGTGGTTTTCAGATACATCTTAGGTCTGAATTCACTGGATAATTGACCCATTGGCCATTTTACTGGAGCCATGTGAAACTGATCTTTGTAAAACCATAGGTAAGGAGAATTTGGTAGATCATGGAGACACCTAGAAAAGTTTAAATTAAATGCTTGATTTGATAGAAGTATTCTTGTTTGAGGTAAGAGTACTCTTATTTTTTCTTAAGCTCTTCTTCCAGTTCTTTTTGCTTCTCCTGGAGCCAGAACTAGGGTCCATGAGTGTTTGACTAGTGGGTTGGCTTCTTCTCTGCCCCAAAAGTTGATAATATGCTTTACCTACACCCACTTCATGTCAGGTGTTGTCCCATTGACACCCAGGGGCTCTGTTGGAGGGGCAGTAGCATTCAGAGCCAGATAGACTCAAAAGTTTTTAATTAAAAATACTAATGCTGGCATCTATCTATTCAGGGCGTATCTGGGTGATGTACTCTGCTCCCACCCTTGACTCATCTAAGCCACTGGATTTCCAGGTGGCTGATGTCCTCACTGCCAATAGAGGGGCCAGCAGATCCCATATCTTGTGAAGCTGAAATATTTAAGGGAAGACATGCAGCAGGAGGTTTTCTCTTGGATAAAACCAAAGTAGTGATGCTCAGAAAGTTTCTTCAAACTGAAAATCTCCAAATACATCCCATTTATTAAATATGTAGTACGGCCTCATGGCATAATACCTAGAGGGGTCTATCTGGGATTCAGGAAGACCTAGGTTAGAGTCCTGCTTCTGACAAAGAATAGTTGTGTGAACCTGGGCAAGTCACTTAACCTCTTAATGCTAACCTTCAGCACCCCAAATCTTTTTTAAGATGAAAAATAACCAAGAGTAACCAATCTGCATTAACTAAGGTGAAAACACAACTCTAGACCCAAAACAAAAACATAAACAGCTAAAACAAATTTAACTGGTTAGTTATAGAAAAATGAGGATGAAAAATAAATTTGTTTTTGGAAAGTATAAAAGTATAATTAAGTTTAAGATAATTACTGCCTATGTGCCATGACATGAAAGACTAAAGGTGAGATGAAGGACACATAAAGTATACATAAGAAATATCCTTCCTCTAAGTCTCTAATTGTTTTAGTTTTTAATCTTTAGTGTAAGTTTTCCATTTACCCTTGTTTGTTTAATCAAAATGTCTTTTCATCAAGACTACCATGTTCCTGGCTGTTAAGCAAACAGAGTTTTGCAAATATTTTGTACATTCTTGTCTCTAGAGGGTAGGCATATGATGTTTATTAATGACCCTGGCATTATCTGTTTCAGCCCCTAGCCTCCAGACTCTTATCTTCAGTGCTGCAGGTAAGAGACTGAATGTGATTATATCTAATCACCTTACTCATTTAGCACAGTCACTCTTAAAACAAATCTTGACTGCAGTCTACTCCCTCTCTCAATATGAAGTACAAAAATATAGTTACATTTCATATGTAGGTTGTTAGTACAGTACCGGCAATCCCTGTCACTGTTGGCACCAAACAGGGATTGGAGCAGCCACATATCTGCCAGGGCTCCAGGGAAAGCCGGAAGGATTTCCCACAGAAAATGGGATACAATGTGGGGACAGACAGGGTCCTATGAATGGAAGGGCAAGACAGGAACACTTTGACTGGGCCTGGGATGCGAGGTGGGAGGGTAAGGGAAATTGATCTCAGTAGCCCAAGTTAGAACACCTTCAATATGACTACTTCTACTGATAGCTGATGGGGCAGTGAGGTGGCATAGTGGATAGAATGCTGGCCCTGGAGTCAGGAGGATCTGGGTGCAAATTTGGCTGTACACACTGGGTGACCCTGGGAAAGTCACTTAACCCTGTTTCCTTCCTTTTCTTCATTCATAAAATGTGTTGGAGAAGGAAATGGCAAATCATTCCACTGTCTCTGCCAAAAAAAATCCCAAAAAGAGGGTCATGAAGCGCCTCCGCAGGTGGTGAAGATGACTGGAAAATGACTGAACAAAATTGATAGCTGATACATTTAGCTCATAACAGTCACTAAACTACTTTATCTCATTTAATCCTCACAATATCAGGTACTGCAAGTATTATTATCTCCATTTTCAGATGAGTATGAGAACTTCCAACTACAAAACCAGCATCCTTTCCACGATACCATACTGCCTCCTTCTGAAATAATATCAGACATTTACAAAAGCACCTTATTATTACAAAACACTTCACTCAGATCACGTCTGGACAACCTGTTGAATTAAGGAACCCAAGTATTATTATCATCCCTATTTTACAGATATGGGAATTAAGATTCAAAAGTTAAATGGCTTGTCCAAGGTCACACAAGTGGGGAAACTGGAATTCAAATCTAAGACTTCTGATTCTTTTAAGTCTGATGTTCTGTGCCACGTTGCTTCTGAAGTTATTTGATTTTTCTACAACCAAGATATTAGGCTGAGAAGACCAGAGAGAAGCTCGTCCCAAGGCTGATTTGTGCTAAGGAATCTTGAGCTGTGGTCTTTATAGATCTCTTACCTGGGGTTGAGGGAGGGCCTGGAACAAAGGCCAGGCAGGAGTTAAGTGGCCCCAATGTTCATGAAAAGATTAGGAGAAAAGAAAGTAGAGAGTTGGGACTTAGAATTGATTGTATTCCAATAAACTTGCCAATAAATTAATTTTTTGAAATTAAGAAAATATTTTTCTATACTAACAGTATTATAAATGATTCTTAGACAGTTCCCCCCATCCATGATATCACCCGTTTGTTAAAGCGTAGTCTGTCTATGTTCCTTCTTTGTTCATGCATGCATTCATTCAAGAATAATCAGTGGTTCCCTATCATTTTGGGGTAAAGTTATTTATTTGGTAGTTAAAATTCTTCACAATCGGCCTATCTCTCTAGAGCAGTGGTTCTCAACCTTCCTAATGCCACAACCCTTTAAATGCAGTTCCTCATGTTTTGGTGACCCCCAACCATAAAATTATTGTCGTTGCTACTTCATAAATGTAATTTTGGTACTGTTATGAATCGTAATGTAAATATCTGATATACAGGATGTATTTTCATTGTTACAAATTGAACATCCCCATCTCCCTTAAAGTTTAAGCTCATGTGCCACATCCTTCAAGAGGCCTGCTGTGTATATGTTTCATTCATATATGTGTGTACATGCTCATGTACATGTATATTTTTGTATTCACTTTTGTATCTCGAAATACATATATGTGTATATATGTACATATGTGTATCCATACATGTGTACATGCATGTGCATCTATCTATATATTATGCTTGTTTACATGTGTCCAAATGCATGTACATGCATGTGCATGTATCTATATATATATTATACTTGTTTATGTGGATACATATTATATTCTATCACCACCACCTCTTTCCCTCCTTGACCTCCCCAGTGAATGTAAACTTCTTGAGAGCAGAGCAGGGAATATTTTTTTTTTCACTTTTGTATTTCTAAAGCCTAACAAAATGCCTGCTGTTGTTCAGTCTTTTTAGTCATGTCTGACTCTTCATAGCCCCATTTTTGGTATTTTCTTGGCAAAGATACTGGAGTGATTTGCCATTTCCTTCTCCAGCTCATTTTACAGATGAGGAAACTGGGGCAAACTGGGTAAAGTAACTTGCCTAGGGTCACCCAACCAGTAAGTGTCTGAGGTCAGATTTCAACTCAGGTCTTCCTGACTCCAAGCTCATTGCTCTATCCACTGCCCTACCTACCAGTCCAACAAAGTGCTTAGTACATTATAATTGCTTAATTATTGAATTGAATCAGAATATTAAAAGGAAGAATATGGTGATTTTCCCTCTGGTTGGAACCTGCTGGTGATTATGAAGAGGAGTCATAATTCCAGTGAAATAATTATTGTAAACATAAGGTTGTCTCCTAGCCAAATGAGACGATAAAGTAGGCCTTTAGTGTAAGACAGGCTACTTACAGTGTCTCATTTTGTTTTATATTTGTACATTACATCCCTCTCTTAGAAGGAATTTAAATACACATCTGGCAATGGACTGTATGTCTATCATCAAAAGATCAGCCTAACCTGGGTCATGGAGTTTTGCCCTCAGAAGATCAGACACCAGTAAAGGGTTGGGTTTTTTGGTTTTTGGTTTTTTTCCAACCACAGCAGCTGATGAACACAGTCTACTAATATGCAGGAGAGTGGTGATCTTCACTGGTAGGGCATATTCATATCTGTGAAATCCAGATACTTGGAGGATTGAAATATCTTCCTACCTGACTATAAGCTACCCAAGGACCAGGCGTTTATCTAAAATGCAGTCAGGGAGTGGGGACGGAGGGAATAGTGGAGGGAGGTGTAAGAGGAGGCACAGTGTTTTCATTAACCCGTAAGTTCCTAAAGAGCCCGGACTGTTTGTTTTTTTACTCTCTTTGCATCCTCAGTGCCTAGCACTATGTGTGACACACAGTAGGTAATACATAAATGTTGGTTGATTGATCCCATGTAATAGGTATTTAATACATGCTTAATGAGTCTAATAGACAACTTTAGTTTTGCTTACAGTGTCTGCCCCATGGCTAGAACTAGAATAACTGCAGCTTCTTGTCAACTGGCAATCAGTGGGTTCTTTCCTTGTTTTAGGTTTATAGTGAGTGCCCCCAGGCAGAGAACTTGGCCTGATTCATATCTTCCAGGAAGCTAGCTTACTTATCTCATGTAATTAATATCCTTTGCTAAACCTAGATGGTGACATTTTTTTTCCTGTTTAAAATAATGTATTTACTGTACATTATAGCTGCATAGAGTTAATAATAACTGAGCATTTTGATTCGAGGATGATTAATAAATGGTATATATCAAGAGTGATTAATAAATTGTATATATCAGGAACAATTAATGAATGGCATATATCAAGGATGATTCATAAATGGCATCTATTTTCTCCCAAACTGTAGTCCTTCTTGCTATTTTAACCATGCACAAGTTGATATTTTTGTAGCACTATAAGACTCCCTAAAAGTTTACTTATGCCATTCTCTTTTTTGCCATTTTCACAATTACCCTGAGCCAGATTTCCCCTAATGCCTTGGTTGTTAGTTGTTTCCTGTTCCTTTGTTAAATGTTTTGACCAGCTTCTTCCTCCCTACAGTCTGAAAGGTTTGCTGCCTGTAACTGTGAAAATCGCAGACTCATTTTCCTTATGCACTCACAGACTCTTATGCCACAGGATTCAGGGAATGGCTAATACGGTATATAATAAAGGATTTAATTGGTGCACTGAGTGTCCTTAATACAAAGGAAGAAATTGGCTTTGGGAAGATGGAGCCCTCTGTTCACCAAATAGTATCTTCTGTCATGAATCTCATATATACATATTTATATGTGGCTATATATAGGTATATTTATACATGCATGTGTATATGTATGTTGTGGTCGTATGCATGTATGAGAGAGAGAAAGAACAAGAGCGAGAGCTGAGAGAGAGACAGAGAGAGAGCGAGAGAGAGCGAGAGAGAGAGAGAGAGAGCGAGAGAGAGAGAGAGAGAGAGAGAGACAGAGAGACCAACTTGGGAATTTGTTTTGCTTCATTATACATGTTTATATTGGGTTCTGTTTTTCTTGCTTTCTCATTGTGGGTTGAGAATGGAAGGGAGAAAATTTGGACCTGGAAAAAATGAAATTGCATTTTAAAAATAACAATAGCCTGGGGCGGCTAGGTGGTGCACTGGTCCTGGAGTCAGGAGGGCCTGAGTACAAATGTGATCTTAGACACTTAACACTTACTAGCCAAGTGATCTTGGACAAGTCACTTAACCCCAATTGCCCTGCCTTCCCCTCTCCAAAAGAGCAAAAAAAAAAATCCCAAAACTGTAGCTTATAAATATATAGTACTTTAAATGCATTATTTCATTTGATCCTTGGACCACACGACAATGAGATAGGTAGTACAAGCATTGTTGTACTCATTTTGCAAAACCCTCAGGAAAACAAGTGATTTGCCTGGAGTTAAACAGTCAGTTAAGTGGCAAAGTAGGGTGTTTTTCAGAATCCTAGTCCAATACTTTCTTCTATATTTTGTTGCCTCTAATAGAAAAAAACAAACCAAACCAGAAATACTTTAAAAGGCTCTTTAGTGTTTTAAGAATTGAAGTACTCCAGAAATTGGGGGAGAGAGGATGGGAAAGTAAGATTCCTAATTCTTGAGCCAATTTTTAAACTGTTGATACTTAAAACTATATGAAGACTTTTGGGACACTTTGCATATCCATTGCTAATGGGATATTGCATTGATATGGAGGAACTGAGATGGAGGTTTCTTAAATATTATGACTATGGGGTAGGTGGAGAATGGGGAGGGAAGCTGCTTTTGTAGTTAAAGAAGCATGAATCATAGAGTTAGAAAGGACTTTAAAGGTCACTTCTCAACCACCTCTTCTTGTTCTTGCCTTCCTCTGTCCCCTTTTTTTTGATTCTTCTTCTATTTAGATCCTAACTGTGGGCATTCACCAAAGCTCCATGTTCCATTTTCTGCTATTCTCTTTGGATATATTCTCTCTATGAGTTTATCCTTTCCTGGCCTTAGCTATTCCTGTTATTCTGATAATTTCCAGGTCTGTGTATATATTATGGCCTCTTACCCCATCTGCAGTAAAGAATTTACAACCACATCTAAGATTAGAAACATTTCTATTTAGAGGAACTACTGTCCCCTCAAATTGGGCATATTTAAAGGTGACATGTATTTCTTCTTTAACTTCTCCTTTTGGATTTGGGAGTCAGTTGAGACATGTTTGTTGTATCAAAGGAAAATGTATCCTAATAAACAACCCTCCCTCTCTGGCAGCCCCCCTAACTCTCATGGCTCTCTCATTTTTCCAGCCATTGAGACATAAAAGCCATTGGGACCCATCTATTTCTAACCAATACATCCAATATGTCACCAAGTGCTGTCTACTTTTCCTTCCAAGAGTAAAGAAAATGGTTCTAAAAAATATGAACAAAATGATAGCTATGTAAATGTAGATAAAAATTAAATGACAACAAAACCTAAATATTAAATATAGCCGAATGTTGCTTCTGACTTGTTAAACTCAAGGCACATAGCCTTCTTCTTCCTTAATGAAGAACAGCTCATTACAAACATGTCCATTTCATAAGAGACAGAGAGCATTTATGAAGTTCCCCTTTTGTGCGAGGAACTATGCGAAGTACTGGGGCACAAATACAAAGAAGCCACACAGTCTCTACCCTCAGGAGACAACTGGAAAGGGAGGAGAAAGGAAGGGCACCCTCATGGGGGCAACGTGTCAGACAAGTCTCAGGAGGAAGGGCCCAGAGAGAAGGAAGGCATGAGGGAGGCGAAGCTATCCATTTCAAACACTCATTTGTGCTATTTTGTGTATTTTTCAGAGAGAATATTTTGTTTGTGGGTTCGAGTGGGTTTGTTTCCTTAAAACAAAATTATACACACTCTCACACACACACATATTTAATTCCTTTCCAAATGTCTCTTGTCTCTCTCTTCATTCCCATTATCATCACCCTAATCCAGGTCCCCATCATATCAAGAATTTTGGTATCTTTGATGTCTGACTGAGCTCTAAGAGTTCCACAGCACCTGCTTCAGTCGCCTTCGTGGAACAAATTGGGTTCCTTTGAGTTGGGTCCAGCACAACACTGTTGGTACTTAACTTATGCCTTGATAGATACCACACTCATCACTGCCCTGTGTGTTATCGTCCGATCATCCAATGCCTTCCCTACTCCTCTCTGCCTATTCTGTGCCTACCCATTTTCCAGATCTAGTTCAAGTGTTGTGTTTCCTTTGAAGCCTTCTCTCACAATTCGAGTTCACACTGACATATTCCTTTTTAAATTCCCATTGCACTTAAAGTCTGTCCCATTCTCCTGGATGCCTGGTTGCATCCCAATGTGTATTATTTTCTACTTATGCTGTAAATCTCAGTCTTCTGAGGCAACAGAGGATATACAGTGCAAAGAACACTACATTAAGCATCAGAAGTTCTGGGTTCCAGTTCCCAGTTCCAGAACTTACTAGGTATATGACCCCAGGGATTCATTTAACTTCCTCAAACCTCAGTGTTCTCATCTGTAAAATGGAGATAGATTGCCTTATCTAACCAGCAGAGCTTTTGTAAAGATTTGTTGATGCAATAGGTATAAAATGTTGAAAGTATAATATAGATATAAGGAATCATCATTATTAGTATCGTTCATTATTTTCTTTTTTTTTTAGGCAGTTGGGGTTAAGTGACTTGCCTAGGGTCACACAACTAGTATGTCTAAGGCTGAATTTGAACTCAGGTCCTGACTCAAGGGCTGGTGCTGCCCCTGTTAATTATTTTCTGAAGCAATGCAGTGCAATGGATAGAGAACTGTTTGGAAGCAAGAAAATGTAGGCTCAAGTTCATACACTATCTCAGACTCACACTAACTGTATTATTTCAGAGCAAGTTATATAACTTGACTGTGCCTCAGGCAACTCTGTAAGGCTCTAAATTCTAGGGGAATAACACTGAGTCACACAGGGAGTTTTCCGAATTGATAAAATTAGGTATTGCTCTTAAGTGGTCAATCTAGAGTTATCTTTTCACTGTCCCCATCCGGGAGTAAAAATGCACCAGATTTTTTAGTTAATAGCCTCATTTTGCCTAGCAGAACATCTCTAGTCTTTGGTCCTGGTTCTCGGCTCACCCCACCCCACTCCCCAACCCACAGGCTATTTTTCCTGGCTTTCACTGTTATGCTATCTTTGAAGACTTTCATAATCTCACCTCCACGTTTTAATTTCTACCTTTGAAAAGGAATCAGTTGATGGCAGTGACAGGTCAATCAGTTTCTCTGCTTCTTCTTACCATAGTATGCAAGAATGAGACTAAGTCTGAGTAGGCCATTAGGGTTGTGTGTGTAGGATGTAATCTCAGGTGAAGTGAAGGAAGTGCTTTGGAAAAGTGTGGAATATAAAGGCAGGCTTTTTATGATAAGTTTTGCTACAAAAAATATATACCCTTCACCAAAGCCCAATTCTGATGTGAGATCAATCAATTAATTAATTAACAGTATTTATTAAACATCTACTTTATGCTGGACACTCTTCTGGGTGTTGGGCATGTAGACAAAAAAGATACAGTCTATATTCTGAAGGACACAAAATCCATGCCCAATAAATAGGAGGTCATGGGGGGGGGGGTAGGGCACTAGCAGGTAAGGAGATCAAGAAGAGCTTCCTATAGAAAGTGAACAGAGCTTTGGAAGAAAGAAGGGATTCTACAAAGCAAATGAGAGGCGAAAATGTTTTCCAAAGAAGGGGATATATTCTCTATAGCTATGGTAGTTCCTCTCAAACTGGAAAGGTTTTGAATATTGACTCAGTAAAGGACTAACCCTGCAGCTAGGTGACTAAGTAGATAGAGCCCATAACCTGGAGTCAGGGAGTCTCAAGTTCAAATCCAGTCTCAAGACACTTACCAGCTGTATGACTTTGGACAAGTCACTTAACCATGTTTGCCTCAGTTTTCTTAACTATCAAATGGGGGTGATAATAGCACTTACCTCCCAGGGTTGTAGTAAGACTCAAATGATATATTTATAAGGCACTTAGCATAGTCCCTGGCACATAATGGTTATAAATTCTAGCTATGATAATGATAATGTCAATAAACATTTATTAAGCACCTACTGTGTACTAGGCACTGTGCTAAGTACTGGGGATACAAAAAGAAAGTCCATGCCTTCAAGAAGCTTACAGTCTAATGGATAAAGACAACACACCAAAGGGAGCTGAAAGAAGCGGAAGGAGGTTCCCAACCTGGGGAAATGGTAAAGTCAGACAAGTCCCAAGAGTTCTGTTCTGAGTCTTCTCTTCTCTCTCTGTCCTGCTTCACTTGGGGATCTCACCAGCTCCCATGTGTTCAGTTAACATGTTTATGCTGATGATTCTCATAGGTGGAAGAGAAAATAAAAGGACACAAAAGCGCAAGCATTAAGGTTCTATGAAGCTTTAAGGCTGGGAAGAACCTAGCAGGTTACTTAGTCCAACTCCCTCATTTCAAAGATGAGGAAACAGGCTGAGCACGGAAGTGACCTGCCCACCATCTTACAGTTAATAAGTAGCAGACCTGAGGTTGGATACTTTATCTGACTCCAAATCGAAAACTCTTTCTACCAAAGCACATTTCTTCCAGAATGACTACTTATCCAGCTCTCAGTAAATGGGAATAGACAAAGGAAAAAGGAAGAATCAGCTGATTAACGTGGATTTTACAAGATGGGCTGGCAGAACAGTACTTATTGCAAATAAGGTCTGAACATGTCTTAGAATTCAG
>JAQQSV010007264.1:0-14067 GCA_028646515.1 Pseudochirops corinnae
ACTATGTTGTCTTCCTCCTGTTCCATGCTTTGATCCTTTTTGTCCCCAAAGAAGGAATCTAAAGTTCATTTGCTGTTCTTTCTTTGCTTCCTTTGCCTGCTCATGTTGCCAGTCAATTACTTGATTTTTTAGCTTTGTGGAACTCTGCTTCCAGAGGGGAAAGCTCTGTCCCAAATTGCTGGGGTTTTCACAGCTGCTGGAGCTATTGGGAGGCCACCATTTTTTGCAGCCTGCATCAGCTTTGGCTCACTGAAAACGCACCCCAGGACCACCACCCAAGACCACGATCTGGATCCAGGCTGCTCAATGCAAGAGCATTTAGCCTCTGAATGATTACTTGGCCCCCTTGCAGTGTGTAGGCCGGGAGCTCTGAAGCAGCCATGTCGGGGCAGCTGCAGGGTCACCACTTCCTTGCCCTGGAGGCAGTTCAGCCGGACCGCTTTTCTCCCCCAATTTAGCTGAGTTCCACTGATCTTTCACTTAGTCCTTGTTTCTTATGGCTTGATAATTCTGGAAACTGCCACAGTTGTCACTAATCCACTCTCCTGAAGGCTCCAGCTGTGGCATGTCCTGGCTGCTTCAGGGCCAAGCTGTGGTTTCAGGCTGGGCTCATTTTTGGCTCCCAGTGTGTTGCGATGAGCCCTTCCTGCTGACCTGCCCTCAGCAGGAGATGTGTTTTTCTGTATTTTTGTGAGTTTTGGAGCTCTAAAATTTGTTTGAGTCATATTTTATGGGTATTTGAAGTGGCTATGTGGGAGTTGTGGAACCTTGTGGCTTCTGTGCCACCATCTTGGCTCTGTCCCCCTGAGGACTCTTTTTTAATTATTTAAAGTAATATTGTAGGCTCCCTGTGATCCATTTAAAGTTGTTCTGTTTGGAGTTAGAAGTCCTGAGTTAAAACTCTGCCATTACTAACTGTGACTATGGACAAGTCACTTAACCATAATGTAATAGGTAGCTTGCTGAACTTGAAACCAAGAAGACCCAGGTTCAAATACCACCTTGTTAGCTGGGTGACCCTGGGCAAGTCACTTAAACTCTCTAAGCTTCAATTTCCTCTTCTGTAGAGTGGCACCTATCTCACAGAGTAGTTGATAGGATCCAGGGAGATAATATAATACATTCTCTGTCTATGACACTTTCAATTGGACTTCTTCTTTACTAATCAAAATAATATCTGCATACATTTAAAAATAGTTGTACACATATGCACAAGACATTTCAAACTGCAGAGGCATGTTTAATTATTTATGCATTTGTATATAGATATGAACCCTTCACAGTAGCTTCACTGTGACCTCTCTTCCTGCCCTCTACTATGGGTCTGTGATCCAGAAGTTAGGAAATCTCTTTCTCTCTCTCTCTCTTTCTCTCTCTCTCTCTTTCTCTCTCTCTCTCTCTCTCTCTCTCTCTCTCTCTCTCTCTCTCTCTCTCTCCCTCTCTCTGTCTCTGTCTCTCGCCACCTTTCTCTGTGTCTCTCTCAAAAGATTTTAGGGGAAGGAGAATTTAAATAGTACATGTACTTATTTTACAAAGTAGATAGTGGTCAGATGTTCTCTGTCTAACTGAGGAAATAAAGAATTTCAGGAGGAAGAGTGTAGTTCGAATATGTGGTAGGATTTCTTGAGAATAGGAATTTTAAACATTACAAGACCAAGTGACTTGAGGGATCATAGGATCCCACACAAATCAAGAGCTGGAAGGAGCCCCAGAGGCTGTTTAGGTCAATCCTCTCATTTTACAGATGAAGGCACTGAGACCCACAGAAGTGAGAGACTTGGCCCAGTTTATACAGATAGTAATCATCAGAGGTGGGATTCAGAACCAGGTCCTAGAAATCCAAAGCCAGCCCCTCTTCTGCTATTGGTGTTCTGGTCTTGGTATAATTTCCCAAAAAGCAATGACCCTAGCACTGGCCCTGGAATCAGGAGGACCTGGATTCACAAAGAGCCATAGACAAAGTTGCGTGACCTTGGGCAAATCACTTAATGCTGATTGCCCCACTGGTCTCTACTCTCTCCCTTCTCCCTCCAGCAATGGACCTGTCCACTATTTTTTCTTAACCTAAAGCAGTGGTTCTCAACCTTCCTAATGCCGTGACCCTTTAATATAGTTCCTCATGTTGTGGTGACCCCCAACCATAAAATTATTTTCATTGCTACTTTGTAACTGTAATTTTGCTGCTGTTATGAATGTATCTGATATGCAGGATGTATTTTCATTGTTACAAACTGAACATAACCCACAGGTTGAGAACCGCTGACCTAAAGCCATGTCATCATTCTGGAAACACAAGACTGGCCATTGTCTTCTGGAGACCCCAAGTTAGTCTTTTGTTCTCTGAGTAAAACAGTGAATTGAAAACAGAACTTTTTCACAGGCAGCTTTTATACCTTTCTCAGAATCATAGAGTCTTCGCAATGGAAAAAAACGAAGACATCATTTAGTTCAATCTGACACCATATGCAGGAATGCAAGTAAATTTTTACAGGAGACCACATGATCTTAAATTCTGTGAGTCTGCAATTACAATCAAAATTGACTGACAAGGTCCAGCTCTATTGGGTAGCTTTCAATGATAAAAAAAATACATTTTGATTCACTAAAGTAAAATGCAGAGCTTAAAGGTATCATTCATGGAGATAACTTGTTTAAAGATCCTTTGATCATCAAAATCAAGTGAGTAGTAAAATGTGATTATATGTGTTTGGGGTGTGTGTGTGTGTGTGTGTGTCTGTGTATGTGTGTGTGTGTGTGTAAATACTTCAGCCACATAATGAGAAGACAGGACTCACTGGAAAAGACCCTGATATCGGGGGAAAATTGAAGGCAAAAGGAGAATGAGACATCAGAGGATGAGATGGATACATAGTGTGATGGAAACAACAAATATGAGCTTGTACAGACTTTGAGAGGTAGTGTAGGATAGAAGGGCCTGACACGCTATGGTCCATGAGATCACAAAAAGTTGGACATGACTGCACAACTGAACAGCAATAACAACAAAATATTTTTGTATGTGTATATATACATACATACATACATACAAATTTATATGCACACACACAAAAAATGTTCCTTTTTTTTTTAAACAGATGATATACTAATTAGAGAAAGTTCCAGAATACCACAAAATCTCTTTCATGAGACTCAGAACCACCCAAAAAAGTATGACATAATAATTCATACAGGAAAAATAAAGTAGATGAAGAATGCCTATTGCTTAGACTGGGGATTAGCAAAGTAGTGCCCAAGGTCCAAATCTGCTGTGACTTATTTTTGTACTACCCATGACTTAAGAATTTTTTTTGCTTTTTTTTTTCGAGGGGGGAAGGAAGGGCAATTGGGGTTAAGTGACTTGCCCAAGGTCATAGGCTCTTTTTTTGTGTTGAGTGTCAGAGGTCCGATTTGAACTCAGGTCCTCCTAACTCCAGGGCCAGTGCTCTATTCACTGGGCCACCTAGTCGCCTTGACTTAAGAATTTTTTTAACAGTTTTAAATAAAACAAACTTTACTTAAAAGTGCAAAAGCCATCTTTAGCTCCCAGGCCTAGACCATACAAAAGCAGACTGCAGCTAGACAGACTATGGCATTCAGTTAACTGAATGAGTATCCTATTAAAGTGTTCCAGCAGTAACTTGGACAAAAGTTGTTGATGATCAGTTAGCTGGGTCCAGAATGAAATAGGAGTAAGAAACTGAACTTTATTGCATTTAGAGAATTTCACAACATCTTAATTATCCCAAAATGTTCCCAGAAACAAAACCCCATCTTTCTAACATAAATAATCTTTCAGAGATACAATGTGGTTAGAAATAATTTTTGAAGAATCAAAATTGTAGATATCCCTTAAAGAGATGATATTGAGATGGATGGTAGGTATAAAAATATTGTAGCATATTATCAATTTTGACTCATGAATAAGAAATGGCCTAAAATATATCATTCAAGAATTTTATAACCAGAAAAGGAAGTAAGCTAGTTACTTAGAAGTAATATTATTGAAACAGGACAATACAAAACTACCCTGTGATAACGACCATGTGATTGGAAAAAACTAGGCTAGTTTCCCATCCTTGTCTATGTCTGTGAGACCAGATGAATTTTGCAGTGATGAGAGAATAACATTATTGGCATGTTTTGGTTGATGATGAAAACTGACCTTGGACTAGTTAGTATATAAATTTTGATCTGAGAGTGTTATGAGACCTCACCCACCTATGTTCAGCAGCAGAGGGGACAGCTAATGAATATAAAACACTCTCATAACCAGATCTCTTCCTTCAGATTGGCATCAATCCATTATTAATCAATACTTTAGGTACAGTTGTTCAACCAGATATGAATAAGTTCACCTAAATGTAATATTATAAACCCAACAATGTTTCCTTGTTCTCCAAAAATTGTACAATTGTACTTCCAAGATGAAAGACTGTCAAATGCCTTATTGAAATCAGCACACTATACATATGTATGTATAAAAGTATATTGTGTGTATGTGAGAGAAAGAGAGAGATAGAGAAAAAGAGAAAGAGAGAAAAAGAGAGAGAGAGAGAGAGAGAGAGAGAGAGAGAGAGGGAGGGAGAGAGAGAGATGAAGAGAGATGGAGAGAGGCAGACAGACAGAGACAGAGACATAGATTGAGATTTCTGGTCTATTAATCCTATGGACAAAAAATGGGAAATCAGGCTAATTTATCCTGACATTGTAAGTGAATTCAAGGTAGATGCTAGTGATCACCACTTTCATTTCTAAATGCTGACACACCATTTGTGTAATAATCCATTCTAGAATTTTGCCAGAATCTTAAAGGCAGTCAATTGAT
This sequence comes from Pseudochirops corinnae, assembly GCA_028646515.1. Classification (NCBI taxonomy): domain Eukaryota; kingdom Metazoa; phylum Chordata; class Mammalia; order Diprotodontia; family Pseudocheiridae; genus Pseudochirops; species Pseudochirops corinnae. The sequence continues at coordinate 4,826 of JAQQSV010007264.1, forward strand.
CAACCAACAAGCATTTATTAGACACTATGCTTCATACAAATGTGGTAGGAGGCTTGGGATACAAATACAATGAATGGAAAGGAAAATCCCTACTCCAGCTACTCAAGACAAATACATGTAGAAATATATGCAAAATACATATGAATAGAGCAAATACAGAGCAGTTAAATGCAAGGTCTTTTGGGAGGGAGTGGACTAGCATTTGGAGGAATTCAGGAAAGACTTCCTGTAAAAGGTGGTGCTTGAATACAAAAGTTGGTACTTGAAAGAATAGGAATGTTCTGAGAGAGACATGAGGAGAGATTCTAGATATGTGGAATGGTCAGTGAAAGGACATTGAGATGAGTAACAGTGTCATGTGTGAAGAATAGCTGAAAGCTAGTGTGACCAGATCACAAAGTGTAGAGGGGGGACTGATGTTCAATGCAACTGGAAAGTTAGGAAGGTTATGAAGTTTTCCATGTTATCAAAAGTTTCTATTTTATCCTAGAGGTGATAGGATGCTATGTAAGTTGATTGAATAGGGAATGACACGGTGAGGTCTGTGATTAAGGTAAATCACTTGGCAGCAGGGTATAGTATAGACTGGAATATTTAAAGACCAAGTAGGGAGATCAATCAGATTGCTGCAATATCTAGGTGAGAAATGACAATAAGAATCTGAACTAAAGTCTGGGAGTAGAGTGAAGGGGTTAGATGCAAGAATGTAGTGGAGGTAGATTTGGCAAATGATTGAATATATGGGGTAAAGGACAGTGAGAGGTTAAGGATATAATGCTGAGGTTATAAACCTGGGAGGCTGGAAGATGGTAGTGCCTTTGACAGAAATAGAGAAGTTTGGAAGAAGAGAGGGTTTGGGAAGAAGAGAAAGAGTTCACTTTTGGATGTGTTGAGTTTGAAATGTTTTGGGGATGGCCAGTTTGAAATGTCAGATAATCCATATGAACCTGAAGCTCAGGTGAGAGGCTAGATATAAAGAACTATGAGTCAATTGCATAGATATTATAACTAAACCCATGGGAGTTGATGTTTCCAAGGGAGATTATAGAGGGAGAAGATAGGAAAGCCTAAGAAAGAACCTCAGGGTATACCCACAATTAGGCAATGTGATACAGATGATTGGGGTGGGGTATATGAGGTGTCCAGGGAAGATTAGCACCTCTGATACGAGGGTTTGCTGAGTTCTTTTCAGGAATGCTCATCCAACTTTCACCCAACTCTCACCGGTGGCTCCAAGAAGCTGTAGCATGCATAGTGGCCAGATCCCTGTACGGTCTCATCAGATGGACTAAACCAGGATGAGGGTAACCAATAGGCCTCAAACCCATCAGTGAGTTAGGGGATTGTTTACTCTAAGCATGTGAAGACTTCCTCTGGTGGAATGGGAGGATGAGAACAATTTATTCCAATAGCCATGAAGGTGGCTGAAGCAGGTACTGTGGAATGCTTAGAGCTTGGTCAGACATTGAAGATGCCAACGTCATTAACTTTATCTTGGATCATTGCCAGTCACCCTGACTTTTGTCTTGCCACTGGACTTTGATGCCTCTGGAAGAGAGAGTGTGAAGTTGATGAATTTATGTGACTTCACCTCACTTAAGTCCAATTCATGTGCAACTCAAGATATCAATCTGTGCTGTCTTCGGTCCTCTTTGAAAATGAAGGACAACAATAGATAATAGGTCAATAAAGGAGATTGAGAAATGGTCAGACAAATAGGAGAAGGATCAGAAGAGGGCAATATCACAAAAATCCAGAAAGGAGAAATATATGGAAGGAAAGAGTGTCAACAGTGTCATATGCAACAGAGAAGTCAAGAAGGTCAAGAACTAAGAAAATACCATCAGATTTGACAATTAAGATATCACTGGTAACTTTGGAGAGAGCATTTTCTTTCTTTTTTTAAATTAACTTTTGTTTATTTTTAGTTTACATCACTGATTTCCACAAGATTTTGAGTTACAAATTTTCTCCCCATTTTTCCCCTACCCACTCCCCCAAAACAGCAATCCCACTGTATACCCCATCCACCAATCTGCTTGGAGAGAGCATTTTCAATTGAATGATAAAGTTTGAAGCCACAAGCCATACACAAGTCAGAGGTGAGGAAGTGGAGGCAACTTTTTCAAGGAATTTGGCTTAGAAAGGAGAGATATAAAATGGTAGCTTGAGGGGATGGAGGGTCTAATGAAAATTTTTTAAGGACTGAGGTGATTTGAGTTGGTGGTAGTGACTTTGTTGACAGTTGGGTGAAGGATCTAGGAATGTTAATCACTTATTCAAACAACTAAATCTTGGCCGCTCTCTAGGCTTTGTAGGATCCCACCTTAGACATATTAGTAAAATTGTTAAAGTGTGACTGCCATGTATACTCTCACAATGAAGAAGGCAGAATCACCATCTTTGCCCTTCAGAATTGTTGGAGTCCTGATCTGACACTAGGGAGGGAGACACTAAGGAGAGCTGTAACAAAGTCCATAGTTGTTGTTGTTATTATTTGTTTTTTTTTTTTTTTCTTTAGATAAAAGCTGCTACGTGAGGTATTAAGGCAAAATGTGGTGAGGCTAACACATGAAAGTGATAGACATAGGGCTAATAACAGATCATGGAAACCCACAAGGCATCCGGATATGATGACTAAGCAGCAATCTGGTAAATAGTGGGGGAGCTGACATTAGTTGAAAGAGATGAGAAAATAACCCAGTTTCTGACATTAGCCTTGTTGACGGAAGGCTTGGCATCTACCACAGGGTTATATACTGCTTATCTCTAGTAAGGTTCTGGATCCCATCATTCATTCATTAATGCATTTATTCATCAAACACTTTTGAGCACCTACTATGTATAAGAAAGGCATTGGCCTATTCATTGAGCAAGGTGAAAACATGCATAAAGTACTGTTCTTGTTCTGGAGATCCTATTTAGTAGAGGACCTAACAGTCTTTATTTTCATTGCCTGGTATCTATCAGTTCTCAGTAAGATGCAGAAAACTGCAGAAAATACAGAATATAATTTGTCTGTTATGAACTAAAAATATAAGGTGAGAACTGCTTTCTTTTTTTTTTAATAGAATTTTAAATTTATTTTTGCATTTCTAGAAGGGAGAAGGCAGGGCAATTGGGGTTAAGTGATTTGCCCAAGGTCACATGGTTAGTATTAAGTGTCTGAGGCTGGATTTGAACTCAGGTCCTGCCTGACTTCAGAGTGGGTGCTCTATTCACTGCACCACCTAGCCACCCCAAGAACTACTTTCATCTAACAATGTACAATGCTCTAATCTCAGTGATAAACCATGAGTCCAAAAGACTGAAGATGGAACATATCCTTTACTTCCTGCCAGAGAGGTGATGAACTTAAAACATAGAAAGAGATAGACATTTTGGATATGGCCAAAGTAGGAATTTGTTTTGCTAGACTGTGCATGTTTATGATGAGGGTGTTCTTCCTTCTCTTCCTTTCCTGGGGGTAGGGTGGGGCAGTAGGAGCAACAAATTATAATTGCATATAAAAAGTGATGTGTTAAAAATAATTGCATTTGATTTCATTGTCACTCATGGGTTCAGCTAGCATCTCTATGCAAATTATTTCCACAAATATATGCATACATGTATACATATATGCATATATAATTCATAAACATACATAGTCAGTCTTTTCTGAATTTTAGTCCTGGATCACTAACAATCTGTTGGACATCAACAAAGTCCCATAGAATCTCATACTCAACAGACTCAAAACAGAACTTACCATCCTTCCCCTAAAACACACATATACTTCTTCCTAACTTCCCCATTTTGGTTGAAGACACTCTATCCCAGTGGTTCTCAACTTTCCTAATGCCTGGACCCTTTAATGCTGGTATGTGGGCAGACCCACCTGGAGACGGATAGAGGAGTGGTGTCTCAGTTCCTAAGACCATCAGAAATATGTGTTTTCCGATGGTCTTAGGCGACCCCTGTGACCCCTGTGAAAGGGTCGTTTGACCCCCAAAGGGGTCGCGACCCACAGGTTGAGAACCACTGCTCCATCCTTTCAGTCCTTCAGTTTTGCAGCCTCAGATTCATCCTTTACTGCTCACTCTCCTTCACCCCATCTATCTAGTCAGTTGCCAAGTTTTGCATGTTCCATCTCTACAACATTTCTTCCCTCTCTCTCCTTCTTTTCATTTGTATAGCCACTGTACTGATTCCGGCACTCATCACTTCTCCCCTGAACTATTGGAATAACCTACTTATTTGTATCCCTGCCTCTGGTCTTTCCCCTTTCCAACCCATCTTCCAAGTAACTGTCAAATTGACAGTCCCAAAATCACATCATTCCCTTGCTCAAGAAACTCTGGTGGTTCCTAGCCTTAGATCTGGGATAAAATGCTGACTCTTCATTTTCCAATAAAATTTACTGTAATATAAATAAAGTAGTCTGTAATCTTTAAAAAAAAGGCTTTTAAGATTCTTCATAATTTGGCTCCAACCAACCTAATTAGGATAATTGTACACTATTCTCCTTCACATACTCTATATTCTAAACACACTGGGCTGCTTACTTTTCCCACATATATGATGTTCTATCTTCTGTCTCTGTATCTTTACACAAGATGTCTGTCCACCATGACTGGAATGTAGTCTCACCTCACCAATGCCTCATAGAATCCCTAGTTTCCTTCAAAGCTCAGCTCAAGTACCATCTCCTACAGGAAGACCCACTTCCATCCCAAGTTTCTAGTACTCTTTTCCTGGAATTTACTTTGTATGATTTTTTTTATGTACACTTTATTTCTCCCAATGAAATAGAAGTTCCTTTAGATCAGGGACTGTTACATTTTTGTTTTTGTATTAGTAGGGCCTCATGCAGTAACTGGTACATGGTAGATAATAAGATTAGCAATTGGAGGATGCAGAAAGGCTTCATAGAGAAGATGGTACTTGAACTTCCTCTTGTAGGAAGAGGGGAACAGCTGGGCCAATTGTCAGCTCCAAAGACAATGTATTATTGTGTCTTTCTTCCCACACACCCTACAGCCTTGCCAGTATGTCACTGTTGATCAGTAAATGCTTCTATACTAAGATTTCCACGGGATCCCGGACGGAAGTGTGATGTGCTGTGGTTTGTATTGCCGATAATCAATTCTACCCACTACAGAACATCCTTAGGAGAATCACCAGACTAAGAAAAAAGAAAAAAAAAATCACATGGAAAGACTGAATATTCATTAGCCCAGTGTTCACTAATGTAGCACACTTTCTTAGCAAAGGGACACAGGGACTCCCTTTGCTTTCCCCCACCCACGGTGAGCCAAGATGAATACAGTAAATAGCACAGTGTGGAATTGTTCTGATTTTGCCTACTCCCTAATCTAGTTTTTAATAGATGACCTCACTTACAAAGACAGCAGGGAGGGAAGTCCTTTTCCTCTGAGTCAGTCTTTTAATAGGTAATACCCTAGAACTTCAGGGGTGGGGAACCTGCTGCCTGGTGGCCACAGGTGGCCTTCTAGGTCCTCAAGTATGGCCCTTTGACTGAATCCAAGCTTCACAGGACAAGTCCCCCCAATAAAAGGATTTGTTCCGTGAAGTTTGGATTCAGAGGGATGCACTTGAGGACCTAGAGGGCCACATGTGGCCTTGTCATTGGTTCCCACCTTTTCTTCCATTGTAGCAATGTTGTCTGGTTCTGTTTTCTTCTAAAGGAAACTCTTACAAGGGGGTGAATAGCTACAATGGACAATAGTCCCCCAGCTTCTTGATTGAAGCCTTTCCTGACTGCTCCAGCTGCATGTGTCTCTCTCTATTAGCCTGTCAATCAGCATTAAATAAGTGCTTACTATATGCCAAGCACTGTACTAATCACTGGAGGTACAAGGGCAAAATGTAGTTGCCACCCTCAAGGAGTTCATAGACTAATGGGTATGTGGGGTATGGAGACCCCAAAAATTCCCTACCCAGGAAAATTAAAAGTCAGAGATACCTTGAGGAAGGAACAGGAAGTTTTTATTCTCTTCCCCCGAGGGAAGAGGGTGGTCTTTTCCATGGTGGATCAGGGAAAGGAGGCATGTTACAGAAGACAGAACAAGAACTTATATCCTAATCTAATGCAATCAAGCCCCTTCTCCCTGCTGTCCCTTCTCCCATTGGCTGGGAGGCGGGTGTACAATCTGAGCTTGAAAATGTCCCCCAAAAATAAGGACCAAAGAAGCCTGCCACTATCCCCTATTGGCTGGGAGGCGAGCTCAAGTCTTGGCTCAAAAATCTTCCCCAGTGGCAAATAACAAGGAAGCCCACCATGATCCCTCAGTGGCTGGGAGGTGGGCGTACAAAGCACAAGGAAATAGGGATAGTCAATTCAAATGTGCCTATCCTTATTTGGCAAAACCCAAAGTGAAGATGGGAGGGGCTAAGAGCTTAATGCTGATTGACAACAAGGGAAAGGGGGAAAGGTCCTGAAGCAAGGGACAGGGAGGGAAAAAGGTCACCAGCAAGGTCGGAGGTCAAAACCTCCTAAAGGGCCTAATGCTGATAAGGGTGTGGCAAACAAAGTCGGAGGTCAAGAGACTCCTCAAGAGTCCTAAGGCTGATGTGGTAATAGTGAAGGAGGGGGAACAAAGGGGGAAGAGGGGAAGCTGAAACTCCGGCTTGCTCCCACAAAATTTATGGGCTGAGAAGTTTCACCTTTCCCATTCATGGGGGAGACAATACCCAAGCAGTTATGTACAAATAAGCCAAACAGCAGATAAATTGTAGATAATCAATAGAAGGAAAACACTAGCAATAGGGGGAATCAGGAAAGGTTTCTAGAGAACATGGGATTTTATCTGGTACATAAAGGAAGCCAGGAGACATCCCATCCTTCCTATTCCTGGAGTCTGACCTCAGTCCCATCAAGATCTCTAGACTTCTATCACCCCAGACTACGAGACTACTCCTAGATCCCTCCCACAATCTTTCTCTAAGATCCATCTCGCCTCCACGAAGAGGCTTAGATTCAATTTAGGTCAGATTGTTCTGGCCCACTTGTCACAACACAAACATCACAAATACTCAGGCTCCTTAAGGCTCTATCCCATATGGCAACTCTTTAATAAACTATGTTTTACTTTGACTGAGCGAAGGCTTGAGTTGGATTCATGCAGCAGGACCCGGCGTGTTGGTATTTTGGAGTCTTGAGTAGCCCTAAACCTAAACCTCAATCGTAGCAGTATTGGGGTAGCTGGGTGGAAAAGTGGATAGCATACTGGAAGGGGAGGGGAGAGGAGGGGTATGGAGGAAAGGCCTGAGGGCAGGAGAGGGGAGGGGAGGAGAGGAGAGGCTGAGTCACCCAATTGGAACTGCCCAGCCGAGTCCCTGTTGTAATTTGAGTTGCAATATTAGTATTTGTTGAATATACACTGACAAAAAGCTACAATGAATTCGTTAAATCTTTTAAATTAACTTTTATTTTTAAAATCACAATTGCATCTAAGGACATTTGGAAATTATAGTTTGGTAAAAATACTGAATTTTGGGGCAGCTAGGTGGCCCAGTGAATAGAGCACCAGCCCTGGAGTCAGGAGGACTGCGGTTCAAATCCGGCCTCAGACACTTAACACTTACTAGCTGTGTGACCTTGGACAAGTCACTTAACCCCAACTGCCCTGCCCTACAAAAAGAAAAAAAAATACTGGATTTCCTCATGTCTTATTAGCATGTCTTCTTGCTTCTCTATCATCACTGTGCATAATAATCACACATTTTTAACAAAGTATGCTTGTTCTGTACACATATTCTTTTAGATTATGAGTACTTATAGGACAGGGAACTGAGGTCTTTGTATGTACTGAATAGTGCCCATGCTTAGGTGGGTACATAATACAGAACATTTAAATGTGACCTTGGGCAAGTCATTGAACTTTTCTGGCCTGGGTTTCCTCACCTGCAAAATGCTGGTATTGGATTATTTAATAAACATCTATCAAGGGCCTACTATGGGCCAAGTACTCTTGAAGGCCAACCTGAAGGAGCTGATGCTGATGCCGGTTGCTGTTTATTTTTGATTTATCAGGTAAGTCCTAGGGCTTTCCCAGGGGCTTCACAGAGAAGTGAAGTGATTTGGCTTGGGTCACACAGCTGGTGTGTGTGTATCAGAGGCATATTCCAGCTGATTCCAAGTCCTCTGCTTCAATTCATTGCTTCTTAGGTTCTAGTGATGTTGTTGTTTAGTTTTTTCAGGCCCGTCAGACTCTCTCTGATCATTTTTGGGATTTTCTTGGCAAAGATACTAGAGTGTTTTGCCATTTCCTTTCTCCAGCTCATTTTACAGATGAAGAAACTGAGGAGGGGCAGCTAGGCGGCACGGTGGATAGAGCACCAGGCCTGAAGTTAGGAAGACTTGAGTTTGAATCTGGCCTCAGACACTTAGCACTTCCTAGTTGTGTGACCTTGGGCAAGTCACTTAACCCCAATTGCCCAGCCTTCCCCTCTCCAAAAAAGCAACCTCCCCAAAACAAAAAAGAAAGAAAGAAACTGAGGCAAAGTGAAGCATCACATAGCTAGTAAGTGTCTGAGGCCACATTTGAACTCATGACAAGTCTTACTGATTCCAAGCCCAGTACTTTATCCACTGCACCACCTATCTGTCCCTGATATAAGTACAGAGATATAAATGCCAGTGATACAAATACAGAAACCAAACAGTCTCTGACCTCTAGCAATTGTTTTTCTCCCTGGGGATGGATAAATACTGTATAAAAATAAAATAAACAAATACTGTAGTTGAGCAGGGAGCAAGCAAAAAAAAAAAAAAAAAACAAACCAAAGGAGCAAAAACAAACTGAGGGGATCAGGGAAGATTTCACAGATAAGATGTTGCCCAAGTTTAGCCTTCGAGGAAGGCAAGGACTTTTATTGGGACCATGGAAAAAATGCTACATATGCAGTGAAAAGATGTGGGTCTAAACCCCAGCTCTGTCAATTACTACCTGTGTGACCTGGGGCAAGTCATCTAATATTTCTGGGCCTCAGTTTCCTCAGCAGTTAAATAAGGGGATTAGACTTGAATTCTAAGGATTCTTCCAATTCCAGATCTGGGATCCTATGGCTTTCACACCCTGTTAAGCATCTTTACCTGAATCATTTCTCAGATTCAACCTGTCCAAAATAGAAGTCATCTTTCCCCAATAGATCTGCTCTTCCTCCTAACACCTCTTTTTTTCTTAAAGACATCACTATTCTCCCAGTTATCTAGGTTTATAACTTCAGAGTCATGTATT
>JAQQSV010007265.1:0-14067 GCA_028646515.1 Pseudochirops corinnae
GGGGGGGGGAAGGGAGGGGAGAAAATCTGAAACTCAAGTGATTGTGGAACTGAATCTTGTAAATTAAAAGTAAATGAGTAAATTAAAAAAAAAAATAAAAAAAAATAAGACAATGTAAAATACTTCATGGGAAAAAAAACTGACCTGGAAAAGAGATTGGGGAAAGACAATGTCAGAATTATTGGACTACCTGAAAGCCATAATCATAAGGAGGATCTGGACAGCATCTTTCAAGAAATTATCAAGAAAATTGCCCTGATGTCCTGCAACCAGAAAGTAAAACAGGCATTGAAAGAATGCACCAATCAACTCAGGAAAGAGATCCCAAAATAAAAACTCCAAGGAACATTAAAGTCAAATTTCAGAACTATCATATAAAGGAAAAAAATACTGCAAGTGGCCAGAAAGAAACAATTCAAATGTCTGAAAGCCACAACCAGGATTGCACAGGCCTTAGCAACTGCAACATTAAAGGAAACATGATATTTTGGAAGACAAAGGAGCTAGGACTACAATAAGCAATCACCTACTCATCGAAATTAATTTTGGAAAATGCTTCCAGGGGAAAAAAAAAATCATCATTCAATGAAATAGAAGGATTTCAAGCCTTCATAAGGAGAAGACGAGAACTGAATAAAAAATATGATCTCCGATATCAAGAATCAAGAGAAACCTAAAAAAGGGGAAAAGGGGAAGAAAACATAAGAGATTAAATGGAGCTGAGTTTTTTACATCACAACATGGGAAGAGGATAGCACAGCTAGAAGGAATATACACAGTCAGAGGGCATGGGTATAAGGTGAATTTGAGGTAATGACATAAAAAAATAATTAAGGAATCAGAGAGAAGAGTACACTAGAAGCAGAAGGAAGCAAGAGGTAGAATGGGGTAAATCATTTCAAATGAAGAGGTGCAAAAAACCTATTATGGTGGAGGGAAAAATGGAAGGATGGGTGATGTACATTGCTTGAACCTTACTCTCATCATCACTTAACGATAGAAATCTATCTTACTCAATAAAACAGTAGGAAGAGATTAAGTAAAAGAATGAAGGGGGAACAGACAGAAGAGAGGGCAGTAGATCAAAGCAAAACACTGGTAAGAAGGGAAAGGGTGAAAGGAGAAAGGACAGATAAGAGGAAGAATCGGATGGAAGGGAACACCCAATTAGTAATCATAACTGTGAATATGAATGGAATAAACTCTCCCATAAAATGGAAGCAGACAGCAGAGTCGATCAAAAACCAGAATCCTACAATATGTTGTTTACTAGAAACAAAGACACATTCACAGAGTAAAGGTAAGGGGCTGGAGCAGAATCTATCATGCTTCAGCTGAGGTAAAAAAAAAAAAAAAAGCAGGGGTAGCAATCCTGATCTCAGACAAAGCAAAAGAAAAAAACAGACCCAATTTAAAAAGATAAGGAAGGAAACTACATCTTGCTAAAAGTTACCACAATACTAAACATATACTCATCAAGTATTCTTAAAGGAGAATAAGTGAGTTACATTTCATGACCGATGAAGAGATAAAGGGCATTATGAAATACAGAATAGATAATTTTTATTATATTAAAATAAAAAGCTTTTGTCCAAACAAAACCAATGCAGCCAAGATTACAAGGAAAGCAGGAAGCTGACAAATAATTTTTATAGCAAATGTCCCTGATAAAGGCTGCATTTCTCATTATATAGAGAACTGAGTCGAATTTATAAGAATACAAGCCATTCCCTAATTGATAAAGGGTCAAAGGATATAAGCAAGCCGTTTTCAGATGAAGAACTTAAAGGCATATGAAGGAGTGCTGTAAATCTCTTTTGGTTAGAGAAATGAAAATTAAAACAACTCTGAGGTACCACCTCATGCCACTCAGATCGACTAATGACAAAAAAAGGAAATGGAAAGGATGTGGGAAAATTGGGACACTAATGCATTGTTGATGGAGTTGTAAACTTATCCAACCGTTCCAAAGAGCAGTTTGGAACTATGCCCAAAGGACAACCAAACTCTGAACACACTTTGATCCAGCAATACCACTACTAGGTTTACATCTCAAAGAAATCATAAAAACGGGGAGAGGACCTATATGTGCAAAAATATTTATATTCGTCCTTTTCATGGTTGCAAAATACTGGAAACTGAGGGGATGCCCATCACTTGAGGAATGGCTGAACAAGCTGTTCATGTTGATTCATTCATTATAAATGTAATGGAATGTAGGATTCTGATTTTTGATTGACTTTGCTGTCTGCTTCCGTTTTATAGGAGAGTTTATTCCATTCATATTTACAGTTACGATTACTAATTGGGTATTCCCTTCCATCCTATTCTTCCTCCTATCTGTCCTTTCTCCTTTCACCCTTTCCCTTCTTACCAGTGTTTTGCTTCTATCTACTGCCCTCTCTTCTGTCTGTTCCCCCCTTCATTCTTTTACTGGAATGTAACTGAGGAATAGGGAGATTATAGAAAAACTTGGAAAGTCTTATACAAACTGATGCAAAGTGAAATGAACAGAACCAGGAAAACAATGTACACTTCATCAGCAACGTTGTGCTGATCAACTACAAAAGACTCAGCTCTTTAGAGCAACACAGTGATCCAAGACAAGTACAAAGGGCTCATGAAGGAAAATGCTAACCACATCCACATAAAGAACTGACTCTGAATGCAGATCAAAGTACACTCTTTTCACTTACTTTATTCTTTCTTGTGTTTTTTTTCCTTTTGATCTGTTTCTTCTTTCACAACACATGCATAACCTATATCAAACTGCCTACCATTTTAGGAAGAAGGGAGGGCAGGAAAGGGGGAGAAAAATTTAAAACTCAAAATTTTATAAAAATGAATGCTAAAAATTGTCTTGACATGTATTTGGGGAAAAAAATAACATGCTATTAAAAAACAATAGAGGGGTGGCTAGGTGATACAGTAAATAGAGCACCAGCCCTGGAGTCAGAAGGACCTGAGTTCAAATCTGGCGTCAGACACTTAACACAAAAAAACTAGTCTGTGACCTTGAGCAAGTCACTTAACCACAATTGTCCTACCTTCCCCCCTCCAAAAAGCAAAAACAAAAACAAAAAAACCCGATGGAGGAGATATGAGTGTGTTTGTAGGAAGAAAAAAGAGGAAAAGACTGAAGATAAGCGAGAGAATAAAGACAGATAAGACAATCTACTGGAGAAGACAGGATGGAATGGGATGATTTGTGTATTTAGCAAGGTTACCTTTGGCAAGAAAAGCCCACAGATCTTTGTCCTTTGTTCCCAAAAAGGACCATGACATCAGGAAGGTGACAACGCCCTAGCAGAGAACTGAGAAGCTGAGGGATTGGAGGATGGACAGCCTCATAATGGCTTTCATAAAATACTAAAATAATCATATTTATTATTATATAGCATTAATATATTATCTAATTAACATATAATACTATATATAAGGAAAAGTATAATATAATAATAATAAATATTAAAAGAACCTCCATTGTTTTGAGAAAATCTCCTTCAGAGGATTTTCCAAATATTACTAACGAGAATATACAATAAAGACTAGATGCTGGAAGGTAAATTTACTAGAAGATAAATTACTACATTAATAAGATCATGCAGCCATTGTCTTTTAGCCACTTAGACTATTCATAGCATATTTCCCGTGCTTATTGGGACATAGCCAGTCTTGACCATTGTCTTGCCACTGGACTTTGATGACTCTGAAGGAGAGACTGAGGCTGACAACTTTCCACAGTTCTGGCCCACTCATATCCAATTCACATACAAGTCAAGACATCACTCTCATGATTTCACCAGTCCTCTTCAAGAACAAAGGATGAACAACATCTGCCTCATCTTTTCCCCTCTCTCTGCTCACTGTCACTTATCTCAGGCTCTCATCACCTCTTGCCTACACTATTACAATAGTTCTCTAATTGGTTTCCTTACCTCCAATCTCGCTTCACTCTAATTCATCCTTCCAACTCCTACCAAAGTGATTTTCCTAAAGCAAAAGTATGATCAAATCACCACCTTACTCAATACATCAATTACCTCCAAGATCAAATATTAGCTCTTTTTTGGCATTTAAAGCTTTTAATAAGCTTAGACCCAAGCTACTTTTATAGCCTTATTCCTCCTCATTTCCATCCATGCACAGTGCAGTCCAGACAAACTTTACTTGCTTCCTCTTCCTTGTAAATGGCATTCTATCTCATTCTTTTTGCACTGGCAATCCTCCATAATTGGAATGTACTCCCTCCTCACCATTTCTACTTGTATTTTAAAATAACTGTGTCCATTTGAATATTTACCTGGAAGATTAAAGAAGTTTTTCCAGTCACTTTATTAACGTCAGCTCCCAAAAGGAGGAGGCATTCGGCCATAACGCTGTTGTTTTCCTCACAGGCTCTCGCCAGTAGGCCATTTTTAATATCATCATCACAAGTTATTTTGGCAAAGAATTCACAACAAAGATTCTGAAACTAAAAATTAAGAAAAGAAATGGTAACTGGGGAACAGATAAATCCATGCCCTTTAACACAATAATAAGAAGAAATGTTTACCTGATTATCTGTTTGTTCAGTGAAACACCTGGACATCTGATGGAAAATTAGTGAGTCATATGAATGATGACTTAGCAGCAGCTTTGCAAAGCCAACTGATAATTCAAGTATTGTCAAAGTTGTTTGAAATCCCTGAAAATAGGATACACGTAAAAAGATGAAATAAACAGCCAATGATTAAAAAAGGAAAAGAAAAAGAATTTGGCAGATGTACTTAAAATCTGGGATATTACATTTAGTCATACACCTATTATTGCACAAAATTTGGACATTCCAATTTTTAATCTCATTTTAATTTCAGCCTAGTAAGATCTTATTTTCTTTAAATTACAGAATAGAATAAGTATAACAATTAAATTCCATGACCATGGCAAATCATCTCTCTGGGTCTTTTTTTTCATATTTCTAAAACAAGGGGATTGGATTGGACTAGATCAGTTCCTAAATATGGTCCAAAGAACCTCAGCATCCTCAAGAGACTTTCAAGAGGTTCCACGAAGTCAAAATTATTTTATAATACTAACACAAATGACATACCAAGTGCTTGCTTTTAAAATGTTTATGGCAAATTCTGTCTTGATGAAGTATGCTAATGTATATAAGTATGCTGACAAAATATGCTAAACATTCTGATGCTGTGAATGTGTATCCAAGAGATGTCCATCTCTGGTCAAATGGAGTTGAAATAACTGCCATAAAAAGAAAATTAAATATACTCTTAAATTTGCTTTAAAAGAATTCACATACACTTATCTGTACTTCAACAACATCCTTAAATCGTTTTAAGCTGGAAACCAGAATATCTGCAAGCAGATCCTGAGTTTCTGTGCACAAATTCTCTTTTGTAATCAAACATCCCAGCAGACTCAAACCAAGGCACTGAATTACTAGGACAAGAAAAAAGTGAACACAACAATAATGGCTTTCAAACTAAGAAGGCAATTAAAATATTTATTTCTATTGCTGCATTTTGGTTTTGAATCATTTTTTTCCTAAGATATTCCTCTCCCCTCCCCCTACCTTATAGCAGAGATTTAAAAACAGAGAAGGAAAAAAAGGACACATCAGCAAAACTAATGAACATATCAATCACACCTGGCAGTATATGCAATATTCCACATCCATCATTCTATAACTCTAACTTGAAGGAAAGTAGGTGTAAATTCTCAATTTTGTTGTGTATGTGTTTGCTTATTTTTAAAAGAAAGCAATCTTTTTAAAAAAGTGCTGAATAAGATCAGATAGATGATTGGCCTATGCCAAGTTATTCCAAATCTTACCTATTTAATAAAAAACATACTGACCTCTGTCACCTGGATGCATCTGTAGTGTATGAAGTACTGAATCAAGGGCCCCTTGTTGAGAAAACATTTCTAATGCTCCAGAACAATTTGCTAAAGAAGAAATTACTTTTAATCCACATATCTGAATTCCAGGATTTCCAATAAACTAAAAATTTCAAATAAGAAAAAGGATTTTTAACAGGTAAATAATAAAAAAAAAAAGACTTTTCATCCAAAACTAGGATTTACTTTCTTCTAATGCCAAAAATATTTACATATAGGTATTAAAAAAAAACTACAAATGCAAAATCACAATTCTTGATTTATTTAACACAAGATTCCAAGAATTATTTCAATAAATATGTATTTTAAATATTATAAATTCCTATACTTAGGAAGGAGAATTACATCAAATCAATCTCTGCAAACAAACAAGTCTCATAACATGACATTCCTTTGTCCTTATAGCACTGGAAAAACACTCATAGTCATAGTCTTCACTAATTAAGAATAAAATTATTCACATGGGCCAAATTATAGATGAAAACCACAACAGTGTCTCGAAAATAGGGGTTAACTTGGCATCCATGAAATTTGTTAAAACTTTATTTCAGGGGTGGCTAGGAGGTGCAGTGAATAGAGCACCGGCCCTGGAGTCAGGAGGACCTGAACACTTAATACAAAAAAAACTAGCCATGTGACCTTGGGTCAACCCCAACTGCCCTCCAAAAAAAGCAAAAAAAAAAACCAAAACCTTTATTTCATTATAACTGGTCTCCATCTTCCTTATTATGTGAGCAACAAGATGAAGGACAAAGCATTTTTTTCAGATTCCCCATGACCTCAAACCTCTCCAAAACAGAAATCATATGCCAAAGATACAGCAATCATCCTATTAACATACTCAGAATTAAAAAGGTTAAAAAAAAACAACACACCATCAACTGATGCCTACCCTAAGTTCATTCAGCACCTCTCCCACATCACCAATAACAAGATCCAGGGACCTGCTAGTACAAGGACCATGGCTTACATCAAAACTCAACCTCACACTCCAATTTCCCCGACCCTCCTCCTTCCAACGTACTAGGACCCTAGCACCAGAATGTACCAGTTTGCTCAGGTCAATACAGACAACAGCCCTGCAGGAGCAGAAGCCTGCTGGGGGCCAGGGCAGACATCCAGCATCCAGTAAAACAACCTCACAACACCAAGGCTCTTAACTGCGAGTGCCCAGTCAGAGAAATGGGGAACAGTGGAAAGAGGACAGAACATGGAGAAAGGAAATCATGTGGGAATGGGGGGATGAGGGGACTGTCTGTACAGCACTCCACTAAGCCTGAGGAAAAGCTGGGGTCAATTATGTCCATAAGCTGTATCTAATTAGATGCAATTTAAAAGCAATAAATACAAAGTTTTACACCTGGATTTACAAGTATGCGAGGGAGGTAT
The DNA here is from genome assembly GCA_028646515.1 of Pseudochirops corinnae. Taxonomy (NCBI): domain Eukaryota; kingdom Metazoa; phylum Chordata; class Mammalia; order Diprotodontia; family Pseudocheiridae; genus Pseudochirops; species Pseudochirops corinnae. Next base: position 7,291 of record JAQQSV010007265.1, read on the forward strand.
GACTTGTCAGTGGAGATGTAAAGAAGCCAACAGTGCAAATGTAATCTTAGGAAACATTATGAGAGCAGTAGCATGTAGGAGCTGTACTCTGCCATAGTCAGAACATGCCGGAGTACTATGTTCAGTTCTGCTCTTCACACATCAAAAAGGACATTAATAAGTTGGAATAGGTGGAGTACGACAATCAGGATAGTGAAGAACTGGAAATGTTTAAATGAGATAACTGGAGTGTGCGTTAGGAGCAGGAATTGTCTCATGATTGGGTAATTATACTTCTTGTGCTTATCTTGAAAGAGTAGAACTAAGGGCATGAGTGAAGGGTGCTTAGATGTGTACGTAAGCATGATGTCAGGTAAAACTTCAAACAAAAGTTGTCCAAGAGTGGAATGGGCGGTCTTGGGATATAATGGGTTTCCCTTAAGTATTCTGTGGAGGGAACAGATTCTCCTTCATAAATGGGTTAGACTGGATGACCTCTAAAGTCAAAGAACTTTAAGATTTTGAAAATTCTATGACTAAATCTCTACCAGCAATAAATTAGTATGTCTTTTTCCTAACAGGTCCACTAATAATTTTTTTTCCTATCCTTTGCCATCTTTGCCAATTTGATGAGTGTAATCTGCTTCATGGTATAATTTGGAATTTATAAGCTCCCTTTTTTCTTTTTTTATGGAGTCTCTTGATACACTTGATTTTTGTTCTTTTATACAAATTCTGTCACTGTTTTAATTCTATGAAGTATTCCACTGATATTTTGATTTGCATATTGTAAAGTACGTAAGTTAATTTTGACAAGTAATCTTATTATATTAATACAGTGGTTCTCAACCTGTAGGTTATGTTCAATTTGTAACAATGAAAATACACTACTGATTACTGCTACTGTTATGAATCATAATGTAAATATCTGATATGCAGGATGTATTTTCAATTACTAATACAGTGTATTAAATTATTTTCGTTGCTACTTCATAACTGTAATTTTGCTACTATATTAAAGGGTTGCGGCATTAGGAAGGTTGAGAACCACTGTATTAGTACATAAGCCACATTGATTTTCAAAAATTTTTTTGGAAAAAAATTTAAAGACCTATAGAATGATAGAGCATTAGCTAGTACTATAAGCAACAAAAGGTAAAAGAAAATTAAAACCAAAATCTTCTTCAGTCATGTCTCAGCTAAAATTCTACCCTCTGTAAGAAATCTTTCCCAGTTCCCCTTAATCCTAGATAATTACCTCTGTGGTATACTCCAATTTATATTCTATATATCCTGTTTGTAAATTAGTGGTTTTCATGTTGTCTACCCCATTATATCACATACTCTTTGAAGGTAGGGAGTGTCTTTTCTCTTTATTGGTATCCTCAGTCTGTGGCACATAGTAGGCACTGAATAAATGGCTGTTGACTTGATTTCTGTAAGTAATGTTTTATAGTTGTGTTCACATATTTTTTGTATCTTCATAGTTAATTTCAAGATAATTAATACTTTTTTGTTATTTTTAATGGTATTTTTCTTTATAATAATTTTTCTTATGTTTTGTTAGCAATGTTGCATGAATTTTCTTATTAATTCAACTAGTTAAAGTCAACTAAACCAGCATGAAGCCTAGAAGACAGGCTTTTTTATTAGACTCAAAGTGTGACATTCTGTACCACCTCCATTGGATCGGGAATACGTCATTTATAATTCAGCAAACAAAATTTGTATTTATGTTACATTATACAATATAAGGCACCCTAGATGAAGAAACCATGTTCTAAACCTTCCTTCCCTCTTCCAAATTTCCATATTTCTATCAGAGGAATCAGGATCCTTCTAGTAACTCAGGTTTGAAATTTTGGGATTGTCCTGGATTCCTCACTCCCCCTCACCTTACATATCCAATCACTTGTCAAATATTTCAATTCTATCTTTATCTCTTTTATCTTAACTCCTTGTAACCACTAACACAACTACCATTTTAGTTCAGGCTCTTGTCTTTGACTGAAATTATTACAATACCCCTAATTGGTTTCTGTATCTCAAGTCTCTCTCAACTATAGTCTATGCTACAAAACTGCAGACAAAAGTAATTTATCTTAAGCATTAAAGTAATTTTCCACTGACCATGGGACTCTCTTACTTAACTTATTCCTTTTAGAACAATTCCTTCTACAAACCTAAATGCACAGCCTTCTTTATTAGCAATTTGTCACTCATACATAACATTGCATCTCCTATCATTATGCTTTAGAACTGGCTATTTTCCAAGACTGAAATAAATTTCCTTCTGAGTTTCATCTCATGGAGTCCCTTTCTTCTTCTACAATTTATTATGAAATCTTTCCTGGTCCCAACTCCCCGACCCTCAATTAGTGCTCTCTCAAATGACTTTTCTATTTAATTATTTCCTGTGTGAATATATTTATTAACTTTACATTTGTGCTATATATGTGTGTGTGCGTGTGTATATATATATCCTACACACTACTGAAAATGTAATTTACCTTAAGTACTTTAAATATGTAAACATATATTATACACACATATATATTATATTTGTATGGCTATATATGTGTGTATATAAAATATAACCTGTACTTGATGTCTACTCTATTAGAATGAAAGCTCATTGTGAGTATGGATTGTTTCATTCTTTACATTCATATTCCCAGGGCCTAGTACAGTGCCTAGAACTGATGATTAATAAATATTCATTCATTTATTAATGTAAAGCAGGTTTCAATCAACTATGTTCCCAGGATGAATCCTGCCCAGCTTTTATTTCTTATTTCCCTTGAACTAAGAATGGTCTTTACACGTTTAAATATAATAAAACTTTTTTTTAACATAAAAATCATTCTTAGCTTACTGGATAGCCAAAAATATGCAGCAGACCATGCACAGTTTGCTGACCTATGATTTAGGAGTTTAACTTAACATTTAATATTAATTTAATTAAGATACAATAACATTTAATTTAATAATGATCTAAAACACTGTAGTTCTTGTTGCCTCCTGCCCCTTTCTTCACTGTGGAAGAATAAGATCCACAAGTCTTGAGGACCTTTAAATTTTTTCCCCAATTCAAGGCTGCCTGGTGACCCAGTGGGTTGGCCTTCAGACAGCAGACTCAACCCCAACACCAGAGTTATTCCCTAGGTGTAAAATTCAAGGTAATGATTTCCTTCTAGTTCTAAATCCCATAAACCTATTACAGTTTACGGTTTGTTTGGTTTTTGTGTTTTATTAGCTGCCATGTCACATTGCTGTCTCATAAATTCTCATACACATTTAGTGTATCCCAATGTCAGTATACGATTTTTTTAAGTCAAGATTTCTGTCATAGCGAGTGTCATCTGAGTACAAATCTCTGATTCAGTATTTCTGTATCTGACTGCCCCCTCCCACTCCCAAAGGAAGGACTCCTTCTGTTCTTCTCTCCTTTCCAGTTTTCAGCCCCTCATCCTCTCTCACTGCTCAGCAACTCCTCTCTTACTTACAGATGTCATCTTCCCTCTCTGTTAGCCCTCACTCTGACCTGGGCACACCACACATGCCTCTCTAGCCCCTGCTCCCCTCCCGCCCCCCAAACTGTAAACTGATCTGATTCACCTGTAGACTGTCACCAAGTTCTGTCCGCAAAATGCCTCATCCCTGTTTCTATCAGACTTAGAACTTGACCCCTGTCTCCCCGAGTACACCAGCACCATTACTGGTGTCTCTGCTGTCCCTCTGCTGCTGCTGCTGCTGCTGCCCTTGGCTGTTACATCTATTCATCCCTCGGGTATTTCTACTGTTTGCAGTGTTCAAGAAGCAAATAATTTCTTGAGTTCTCTCTAAGGATGTTTCAAATGCCTCTTTACTACTGAATGTCCATGATTTTTCATTTACAGATAAACTCATATTTGCATGAAAGTTAACTTGGGCTGCCTCGTTAGCTCCCTTGCTCTTTTGAACATATTATTTCATTCCCTCCTGCTTTATCTCGTGGGTACAGAACAATTTTATATTATCTGACTTTTGTTTCTTTGGTATTTGAAGGTCTTTCTCCTGATTGCCCACAGAACCTTTTGCTTCTAAATTAAATTGTTAAGTTTAACGAGTCTTAGAGTTTTGATTTTTGTTTTTTTCTGGAGGAGATCTATGAATTCTTTCAACTGGTATTTTATTATTAGTATTTAGAAGTTCCGAGCAGTTTTTTGGTATTATTTCTTACATTATGATGTTCAGGTTTTACCTCTTGTCATTTTCCTCTGGAAGATCTATGGTCATTAGGTTGGCTCTACACATCCTGTCTTTGAGGTCAGTACGCTTTGCTTACATAGAGAAAATATTCTCTTTTAGTGTTTTGTTTTTTAAATCTAGACTGTTCTTCACTTCTCCGTATGAGAATTTGTTGACCCAATCTCCTGTGCTTTCTTTGGTAAGACTTGCCAATTTTTCTATTCTGCCCACTATTTTTGCTCTGCAATTCTCATTTCTGTTCTGAACCACTCAGGATCAGCATACTTGCTTTTCCTTCCATCCACGGGGTTCCTAGTCTCTTCACATGTTAGATCATTTTTCTTTGTTTTTTATTATCTATTCACAAAAGCCTAAACTCATTTGCTAAATCTGGAGGCCATATTTCCTTCTGCTGTTCGTGTTTTCCCTGCCAATTGATCTGCTTACATTTAAGATTTTTAAGTTTTCTTTTTCCTGAAATCTTTGGTAATTTCCTTATTTTTTTTTTTCTTATTCTCCTTTATTCATAACTTTCTGATTCTTTCCCCTCTGTTAGTGATTTCCTTTGGAGGTGGATCTCAAAATGTCTAGCCCCCTCCCACACTGGTCAATTCATGGTTTACCAGCCTAGGTCTCTGCTCCAAGTGACTTTTTGGGCAAACAGAATTGGTCGTATCTGGATGCTAAGCTTTTTCCATTATATTTAGTGGAGTGCTGCAAAGCCATCCCTCTCCCTTCTCCCTCCCACCTCCCCTAACATGTTTTCTTTTCCCAGTGTCCTCTTCTGCTCCCACTGTTCCAAATTTCTCTAGCTGAGCACCAGAACTTCACAGCTTTGGGATTTTGTTGCTGTGGGGTTGTCTTACCTTGGTAATGGATATCTGTCAAGGTTCTGCTCCTGAACGGCTGCTGCAGCTCTGTCTGTATTGACCCAAGCAAACTTGTGTACCCTGGAGCCAGGGTTCACCTACATGAGAAAGAGGCCAAGGAAAACTGGAATATGGGTTCAGGTTTTGTTGTAATCCATGTGAGTCAAGTCCTGGGCATGTTAGTACAGTCTTAGTGGCCTAATGTTCTAGATTTTTGAGATATATTTGGATCTCATTTTCATCTAATGTATTAACACTCCCTCGTAGCTTTGCATCATCTGCAAATTTGCTTTATTCCCTATTCAAGTAATCAACAAAATTGTTAAGTTGTATAGGAACAACCCACTGGTTTCTGTGGGATTCCACTGGAAACCTCCTTTCAAACTAATAAAGAAAGGGCCCACATATTCAACCAGTTCTAAATCCAACTAACTATACTATCAACTAGCTCAAGTCTCTTCATCTTTACCCCAAGAACAGTGTAAGAAATTTTATCAAATTCTTTTCTAAAATCTAAGTAAATCACATATGTGACATTCCCCTGATGTAACAGTCTAACAACTATATAAAAAATGAGTGTTTGTCATAACCGATTCTTGATGTTCTTGGGTCTGGTTTTGTCTTTTTCCGTAATCACCAACTCTCTTTTTCTGGAAGTTTACTATACTAACTATTCCCACGATACTTTCTAGAATCTTGCCAAAAAGTGAAATCTGGCTGACTAAGCAAGCTCCAAATGGTTTCCTTTAAAAAAAAAACTGGCTATTTTCTTTTCTCTAATTCTTTAACATTTTTCGAAAGATCACTGAAAATAAGGTCAACATTTTCAGACCTGTAAACTGGTCTAGTCATTCTGGAAAGTAATTTGTAACTATGTCCAAAAACTTATTAAGCTGTCTATATGCCCATTGGCCCAAGAATACCATTACTAGACCAACACTCCTAAGAGAACAAAAAAAGAAGAAAAGCACTCGTGTACAAAAATGTTTATAGTACTTTGTTTCCTAGCAAATAAAAATTGGAAAGTAAAGGGGTTCTCTCCCCATTGGGAAATGGCTAAATTGTGGTACATGAATGCAACAGAATATTATTGTACCATGAGAAATTATGAAATGGACAATTTCAGAGAACACTCTGTAAACCGATACTGAATGAAGTAAGTAGAACTAGGAAAATAATTTATACAATGATATTAGAAAGAAAAACCACTGTCTTTTTTACTCCAGCGATTATATGTATGTATATATACACACACATATATATATCTATATGTATCTATACATATACATACAGACATGCATATATATATGTCCGTATATGTGACATAAGAAATTCTCAGTACAGACATCCCTTCCATTAATCAGCAACTATCTGATAACTTATAATCTTAGAGAGCTGCTGGTGGTACTTGGAAATTAAGTGACTTGCTTGATATCACAGAGCTAAAGGGCAGCAGAGGCAAGACTTGAGTGGAAATCTTCAATAACTCAGGAAGGTTGTTTCTCTATCAACTATACCATGCAGCTCACATAGGATTGTGAGCAAATTACACGTAATAAAATCTAATCTTGTCAGCACTATAAAACATCACTCCTTCTGGTTATTAATGTTAGTAACAAGAACAGAAGTTAATTAATCATTAGTTCTAGAGGGAATCTAAATAAGAACATCTTAGGAACATTTACTCTTGGGATACTTA
>JAQQSV010007266.1:0-14067 GCA_028646515.1 Pseudochirops corinnae
TTTCATCAAGAATGCTTGAAAGTCCTCTATTTCTTTGAATGACTGTTTTTTCCTTTAGCGTTATACTCAGTTTTTTCTGGGTGGGTGATTCTTGGTTTTAATCTTAACCCTTTTGACCTCTGGAATATTGTATTCCAAGCCCTTTGGTCCCTTAATGTAGACGCTGCTAGATCTTGTGTTATCCTGATCGTGTTTCCACAATAGTAAAATTGTTCCTTCCTGGGTGCTTGTAATATTTTCTCCTTGACCTGGGAAGTCTGGAATGTGGCTATTATATTCCTAGGAGTTTTCTTTTTGGGATCTTTTTCAAGATGTTATTGATTAATTCTTCCAATATCCATTTTGCCCTCTGGTTCTAAAATATCAGGGCAATTTTCCTTGAGAATTTCTTGAAGGATGATTTCTAGGTTCTTTTTTTGATCATGGCTTTAAGGTAGCCCAATAATTTTTAAATTATCTCTCCTGGATCTATTTTCCAGGTCAATGGTTTCTCCAATGAAATATTTCACATTGCCTTCTATCTTTTCATTTTTTTTTTTTGGATCTGTTTGATAGAATCTTGATTTCTCATAAAGTCATTAGCTTCCATTTGCTCCAATCTAATTTTGAAGGAATTTTTCTCTTTAGTGAGTTTTTGAAATTCCTTTTCCATCTGCCAAATTTGGATTTTTAAGGCATTCTTCTTATTGGCTTTTTGAGCCTCTTTTGAAATTTAGTTAGTCTATTTTTAAGGTGTTATTTTCTTCAGTCAGGTTGTTGACTCTCTTTTCATGATTTTCTTGTGTCATTCCCATTTCTCTTCCCAGTTTTTCCTCCACTGCTCTTATTTGATTTTCAAAATCCTTCTTGACATCCTCCATGGCCTGTAAGCAGTTCATATTTTTCTTTTTGGAAGCTTTTGATGCAGGAGTTCTGACTTTGTTGTCTTCCTCCTGTTTTATGCTTTGATCCTTTTTGTCCCCAAAAACAGATTTCATGGTCTGTTTGTGCTTCTTCTGCTTGCTCATCTTGCCAGTTCATTACTTCACTTTTGAGCTCTTTGTCATGTTAGAACTCTGCTTCCAGAGAGGAGAGCTTTGTCGCAAATTGATGAGGTTTACACCAATGTTGTCCGAAGTCTGAGGAAGGCACCTTCTCTACAGATACCTCATTGACAAACTGCCTGAGAAAGTGACCCAAATCCAAGCAGGTTGAAGTAAACAATTACCATTTCAATCATCACTTGGTCCCCCTACCATCTGTAGGCCAGGAGCTCCCGAGGCAGCCACACAGCAGATGCTGCAGCTGCTGTGCCTCTGCCCCCTCTGGCCTGGGGGCATGGGCTGAACTATGCCCTTCCTTTCCAACAGAGTTCCTGACTGAACTTTAACTTTCTTTTTGGCATTTATGGGTTGAAAAGTCTGAAAATTGCCACAGCCTCTGGTGAATCACTCTCCTGAAGTTTGCTCCAGCTGCTGCAACCTCCCTGGGGCCAATACCATGTGGCTCATGGTGGGACAGTGTTTGGCTCCCAGTGTACTGCAATAGACCTTTCCCGTTGTCCTGCTAGGCTGCCTTTAGTTGAAGATTTGTTTCTCTCGGTCAACTTGTAGGTTCTGTAGTTCTAAAATTTGTTTAGGCTTATAATTTATGGATATTTCAGGTGGTTGTGGGGGGAGAGCACAGAATTTCCTGCTTCTTTTTTATTATTTATTTTTAACATTTAAAAAATTAAATTCAAATTTCTCTCCCCCTTTATTGCCCCTCTACTACCCATAAAAAGTCTAGAAGTACTTCAATTTTACCTATGAGATCATGATAAACATATATTCCATCTTAGCATATACCCCCCTCCCCCAAAACAAGAATAACAAAGAGAGAAAACTATACTTGAAATGCACTCAGAGTTCATCAATTCTTTCCCTAGAGGTGGAGAACATTTTTCATCATAAGTCCCTTGGAATTTTCTTAGATCATTGTATTAATTAGATTGGTTATGTCTTTCACAGTTTATCATTAAAATAGTGCTATTATTATGTACACTAATCTAGTTTTGCTCACTTTCACTTTTCATCAGTTCACATAGGTCTTTGCCTATTTTTTCTGAAACCATCCCCTTCATCATTTCTTATAGCACAATAGTAGCCCATCACAACCATATGTCACAACTTGTTTGGTCATCAATCAGTTGAATGGAATGCCCTCAATTTCTTATTCTTTGCCACCACAAAAAGAATTGGTATTATACCATTTGTCAGTTCTTATTGGTGTGAGGTGGTACCATAGAATTGTTTTCATTTGCATTTCTTTAATCATTAGGGATTTAGAGCATTATTTCATATGACTATAGTTTTCTGATCTTCTGAAAACTACGTGTTCATACCCTTTGACTTAGCTCCCTACATAATTGAGACATGGGAGCTTTGTTGGAGAAATGTGTAGATTTTTTGATATTATTCCATTGTCTTTGTACTTTCTATCAAAATATAGTTTCTTTGATTATATATTTTAATTAGATTTATTTTTAGTTTTACTTTGTCTAAGTGATCTCCTGCCTCTTTTACTTTAGCTAAAGCATAATAGATCTCCATCTCCATATGGAGATCTCCATCACCATATTTTAACTCTCTTTGTGTGTCTTTCTGTTTCAAATTTATGTCTTATAAATGATATATTGTTGGATTTTGGTTTGTAATATGTTCTGTTCTCCACTTCCATTTTATGGGTGAACTCATTTCATTAACGTTCACACTTATGGTTACTGTGTATTTCCCCCATTCTATTTTCATTTGTTTATCCTCTCTTTTTTTTTATCATGTCATTTCTCAAAAGAATATTTTATTTCTGACCATTGCCACCTTTGATCTGCCATCTCATGTAACATCCTGTTGTATCCCTTCTTTTATGCTTTTGCCCTCCTATTTATCTGTTGGGTAAGAGATTTCTATACCCAACTGAGTGTTTGTGTGTGTGTGTGTGTATTTGTGTATGTGTGTGCACATGTAGACATGCATGCTTATTCTTTCCTCTTTGAACCAATTCCTGTGAAACTGAGGTTCAAGTATTTCCTGCCACTGCAAAAGTTCTTCCTTGGAGAGCTCTTTAATGTAAGATAATTTCCCCCATTCTACCTCCCTTACCTCTTCTCTCAGTATATCCCTCTTTCTCAGCCCTTAATTTATTTTGAGATCATCCCAAAATAGCTGATTCATATACATACTCTCTTTCTATGTAGACTCACTTCTATCTGCCCTAATAATGGAATTATTGGAATCGCATGCATTATTTTCCCATATAGGAAGGTAAACAGCTTACTTTATTGTGTCTTATGATTTCTCTTTCATGTTTACCTTTTTATGCTTCTTTGGAGGCTTATATTTAAATGTAAAATATTCTACTCAGATCTTGTCTTTTTATCAGAAATACAAGAACATCTTCTATTTCATTAAATATTCATTTTTCTCCTGGAAGTATTATATTCATTTTTTTCTGGGCAGGTTATTCTTGATTATAATCCTAACTCCTTTGCCTTCTTGAATATCTTTTCTAAGCCCACTCTTTTGAAATGGAAGCTAGTAAATCTTGTGTGATCCTGACTGTAGCTCTGTGATATTTGAGTTGTTTCTTCCCAGCTCCTTGCAGTATTTTCTGTTTGACTGGGAGCTCTGGAATTTGGTTATGATATTCAGTGGAATTTTCATTTTGGGATATCTTTCAGGAGGGGAATGGTAGCTTCTTTCATTTTCTATTTTTCCTGCTGCTTCTAGAGTATAGGGGCAGTTTTCCTTGATAATTTATTAAGAAATAATTTCTAGGACTGTTTTTTTTTATCTTGAGTTTTAGATAGTCCAATAATTCTTAAATTATGACTCTTCAATCTATTTTCTTGGTAATTTTTTTCTAATAAGACATTTCACTAGCTTCTTCTGGTTGTTTTGATTGTTTTGATTTAATTTTATTCTTTCTTTATGTCTCATGGAGTGATTAAATTGGACTTGCCCAATCCTAACCTTTTTTTTTTTTTAGTTTTATTTTCTTCATTGAGCTTTGGTATCTCCTTCCATTTGCCTCTTTTGCTTTTAAAGGGACTTCTTTTCTTCAGTGAATTTTGTGCCTTTTTTATGATTGCCAGGTCAATTTTGTATTTTAAAGTGTTATTTTCTCCAGAATTTTTTGGTTACTTTTTTATCAAGCTGTTAATTCCCTTTCCATAATTTTCTTGTGTCACTCATTTCTTTTCCCATTTTTTCCTCTACTACTCTTACTTGTTTCTTTAAGTCTTCCAGGAATTCTTGTTGGAACTCCTTTTCTCTGAATCTTCAGTGGTAACTATTTTCAAATTGTTGTCTTCTTCAGATTTTCTTTCTTGGTCTTCCCTTCCATCCTAGTAGTTTTTAATGATCAAGTTCTTTTTTGTTGTCAGCTCATTTTTTCCCAGCCTGTTTCTCGATTTTTCATTTTATATTAAAGTTGGAATCACCAAGCTTTAGGCATTTTTGTGCTACTGTTTGCAGAGCTAGTTTGGGGGTCTGTGATTTTTGGTGCTTCCAAAGTCATGTGATCCAGAGAAAGGTGTGGACACTGCTTTGCTGGCCTCTACTCTGGTCTTTATCAAGGAAGGGCCACTGCAGCAGAGGCCCTAATGCTCTTCTTGGCCCTGGAAACATGACCAGATCCCCTACTGTTCTGCAGCAGTAAGTGCTTGTGCATCTTTCTGCTTTGGGAGTGTGATCATGGCCCCTGCTTGCTAGTGATAAACCACAGGTACATCCCTCAGCCCTGGAACTGTGAATCAGAACTCTGTGTGAGCAATGGTTGCCAGTCAGCACCAGCTGTTCCCGTTCCAGTAAACCCCAATAATCTCTTTCTGAGTAGTTGTTTTGGCTCCTTTAAAATACCTAAGCTGAGATCTCTTAAATCAGTTGTTGCTGCTGTAGATATTGGTCCTGCCTTCAAGTGCCACTGAGAGTTGTTTGAGTTCTATGGGCACCGTGCTTCCTCCAACCACAGTATCACAGACCTCTCCTGAAAACTTCCTAAGTTGTCCTAAGTTGTCTTAGACTGGTAAGAAAAAAATGTACCATGCCATCTCTTGTTGGCTTGTCACTCCAAAATTTGATTTGAGGTATTATTTTAAAGTTGGATGGTTGAACTTTAAATGTCGAAAGAGTTTGCCTGCAGTGCTGCTTCTAATCAGCCATCTTGGCTTCACCTTCACCACAACATAGTTAATTCTTAATAAATACGTGTTGACTTGGCTTGATTTTCTCTTTCCCACTCTCTCTTTTGCATGTCTTTCTTGGGGCTATCATATGTCCCTCAAACTTCTAGCAAGGGAGTAAAGGCTTTCTTTCTCCTCCTTTCCATAGAGACTAAGTAGACTATGAATATATGTAGTAAAATCCTGTAACTTTCCTAGGAAAGCCTGATATTGAACCTCAAGTCTCCAGCAAAGTATTCTGTTTGTTTCTTTTCTTAAACATAGATAATTGAACTCCAAGCCTGAGAAATGGATGTTTCTAGAGTAAATTTGGGACACTAAAATGAAAACCTAAGCTTATATACTTTTAATGACTACTACTGGTACTACTACTAATTTATCATTATTATTTTTATAATTCTCAAACTTTCATGAATTTCAGAGATCAGGAGTTCCTTATTTAGAACCAGTTGCCTAGCAATAGTTGCTCCCCAAACTTCAGTCCCTCAATTACCTATCAAGAGAAACAAGATGAAAGATTGTGTACCTGAAGGGATTAACAAATACAAAGCTGTGTCCTGGCTTACCAAGAGATTCAGTCAACATAATTAGTCAGAGGGAAAACTGAAATATTTTTCTGTAGTCTTATGAAGGATCTCATTTCCAACCAGAGTATAATAAACGTAATATGTTCTTGTTTTAGGATTGAATTTTTGACATTTCTTTTGTGATGGAGGAAACCGATACAAACGGTAGGAATAACATCTACTTGAGGTTCAGCTCTGTAGGCTAGGCCATGGTTGGGCAACCTGAGACCTAGAGGCCACATATGGCCTTCTAGGTCTTTGGATGCAGCCTTTTGACTGAGTCCAAGTTTTACAAAACAAATCCGTTTATTTTGGGTATTTGTTCTGTGAAATTTGGATTCAGTACTAGGTACTTGGGTACCTAGAAGGCTACATGTGACCTCAAGGCCACAGGTTCCCTACCCCTGGGTTAGGCTATGCCCGGCTTCTTAATCCTGAAATTCTAATTTTTATAGTAAGGTTCTCTAAAAGGCCATTAGAATCATGTAACCAAGGGGTAAACAATGGTAGAAATCCCATCATCACCATCCATTAGAGTCCCTGCCGCATATACTGGCTTAGTTTTTCTCTTAAAAAATGGGAAGCTATCCCTGAATTGTATTTAGGGTTTGAGGACTTATGCCTTTGTTGGGATTTTCTGGTCATTTGCAGCATAAAAAGTCTAGCCCTTCAGACTTGATGGATGCCCCCTTGCTATGACCATACCCATTATCATACTCATACCTATCTAACCAAACACATTCTTGCTGACATTTTTTTTTCTATAGGGAGAAAAAGGAGGGGCCTGTCTCTACTTATTCCTGTGCTCATTAAATATCTTTTTAAAGATATTATTAATTGTTTTTTTTGTTGTCTAGAATCACAGTTCAGAGATATGGGGATGTGATTTGAACCCACATCTTTTCAAATCAGTTTGGACTTTTTTGTTACTTATGATGCCATGAGTAACTGTTTCTTTTCTTTTAATTTAATTATTTTTTTTCAATTAACAAAAATCTGTTTTCCCTCTCTCCCTTCCATTCCTATCTCTGTACATCCGGAAGGGAGGTAGAAAAAAACAAAAAAACCTTCGTAAAAATATGAATTATCAAGCCCCATTGCCCCCCGCCAAATAAAAATCTCACACTTGCTGTGTCTGAAGATATATATGTGCATACACACACACCCACACCCACACCCACACCCACATCTGCATCTGCTGTCAGAATAGGAGTAGCATGCTTTATTAGAGGTCTTCAGAGACAAGTGATTACTCTGATGAGTTCTGAAGTCTTTCAATTACTTTTATTTATTACGTTGTTATTGTATAAATGGTTCTTCTGATTCTGCTTACTTTACTATGCTTAAGTTGACACAAATCTTTAGACAGGTTTGTCTGAAAACACATCTTTTGTGATTTTTCATGATTAAATTATATTCTATTACATTCATAATATCATATATTTTTATAGTCATTCCCTAACCTATGGATCCTCCCTTAGCTTACAATTCTTTGCTACAACAAATAGAGTGGTTATACATTTTGCATATGAAACCTTTCCTTCTTTCTTTATTCTTTTTGGGCTTCAAGTCTAATAGTTTATCATTAGGTGAAAGACTAGATAGAGTTTAGTAACTTTTGAGTCATAGTTCCAAATTCCTTTCCAGAGCAGCCATTTTTGGAGAATCCCTACAATAATTGGCAATTTATTTTTGTTGTTATTGTCTTTGCCAATATCAATGGCATATTATGTCACCTTAAATCTGTTTTCATTTGCATTTGGGTAATTAATAGTTTAAAAAATTCATATTCCATGTTATTAAGATCTGGAAACATTTTCTAGAAGGGGTACCCAACCTCAAACCACGGGTAACAATCACAAGCATAGAAAACAAGTGAATGAAACCCCCCCAGCACCCAAATGGGCATGGACTAGACATGCATGATACATTTTTGTTCAGGAAGCCAAACTTCCTCTTTTTTCCTACTGGGAAGACCACCAGCCCATAACTTCAAGGAATAAGTTTTGTTGTTCAGAGTGAGACATAGTCTTAGTCTATAGGCAAGTAGGTAAATATGGAAGTTAAGATATAGCACTTGGTGATTCAAAAGAACCACAGAGTACTCCACCACAAAAATAAATCTGATACTAATCCTTTGTTAATTTTGTCTTTGCTTGAGTAGCTCCTGGCTGATGTGCGCTGGCTATATCACTAACCTCTCACTCCATACTTAAATTCTAAGCTTGCCGTTGTTTTAGTAATGGCAAACACCTGCAGAGTAAATGGCCAAAATAATGTTTTGCAAATGCCTAGTTTAGTAAATCCCTCTTTTTTCCCACCCTGCATGCTGGCCACATCCTATTTTTTCCCCATATTAGGTATATCTCCTTTGCTACTTTCCCTACTTGGCTCTTCTTTCCACGATGGTTTAGGCTCATTCCCAGGCATGAGTAGGTGAGGAGGTATAAGAAGCAGATAGAGCACATCTTAATGATACCTAGGGTACCTAGAAGGCCACATGTGACCTCAAGGCCAGTCATTTTTTATGTATTTCACTTCCTTCCTTATAATAAAGTAAAAGAATTAAGTAAAATTGACCAACAAAGTGATTGCCTTTAATTTCATATGCAACAATTCACATTCATTGTTCTTCCTCTTTCCAGTACTAAGAGAGAAGTGTATTTAAGGTTTTGTTCCCCATGACTGAGACTGGTCTTTGCAATTAGTCTGAGTTCAGCCTTTTTTAAATATTATTTTCATTGACTTTTCTGTATGACAGTCATTTTGCACATTTTTCTCCTGGTTCTTCTTTCTACACCTTACTATTATTTGTACCCTACCAAAATAAGTTTCAGTAGAATTACAAAGCTTTCATGACACATGATCCTCATGACATATACAGTCCAAAGGGGAAAAGACATCAAAGAGATACATAGAATAAATGTTACATAATAAGGACAGTAACATTTTCATGACAAATAGTTAAGGTTCAAGGGACAAGTTGAGAAAATCAATCCAGGGGATCAGGGTTAGGTACAACAAGCTGATACTTTTAGTCATGGAAAAGGTGTAAGCAAAAATGCAAGTAAAAATGTTTAAGAATTAACAATTTTTTTTCCCTTTCTGTAACTCAAAGTGATATATTACATTTCTGATGGGATGATTCAATTCTTACATTCAGACGCTAAAATGAAAACATGTGACAACTAAAGACTGGAGTTAATATTTGATTAACTCCATTAGTGATTCAGAATGTTTTCAATTCAGATGTAATGACTTTCTCCAAATCAATTGAGCTAGACTGTTGTCAGACATGAATAATTATGTCTGTTTAGTAATACGTGCTTATTAGCTATTTTAGAAGGCGTTTTGTAATGTTTTTATTTTATTTTAATATACCAGATATCTGGATGATATATTCTAGGTTGGGATTGATTATTTTAGCCCCAAACAACTTATATATTTGACATTATACTGTCTGGAATTGGAACTAGTGGTGCCTTCAAAAGATATTAAGTTTCATCATTTTTTTTGGTTGATCTCTCTTGGTTTGATTCCTTTGAAAATGGCATCCTGTGAGAGACAATACTGAAAGTGGAAACGACTTAAGCCCTTTTTCATTCTCAATTCAAAATATGGTCCTATGAAATAGTCAATGGTCACATGCCTTTGGGTTTTTCCTCCATGTTAGGAGAATTTTGACCAGTAAAGAAAATAAGAATCCATGAGTTTGAGAGATTTAGAGATTTGAGAGAATTAGGATTCCAGGAGTTGAAGTCAATGACAATTATTGCAGTCATCACAGCATTGATTTCTCAAAAAGCAAGCAGTGACTTTTTGAATCTAAGTTGTAGGTTAACCAAGGTCTTATTAGGCATTAGTGGCTATGCTTAATTAGGCTGTGTGTTTTCAAGGAAAACTAAAGATAGTCAGAAAATGAAAAGGCAGAACCTCTTTAATAGGAGAGAATAGTTGTTTGTAAAATACGCATGGATGGACAGATGTATGTATATATCTATGTGTATTATATGCATATACATACTTACATATACACATATATTATATAATGAATGCCAGTCTTAGGAAAAAGCAAATTCATATCATTTATTAGAAAAATAGGCAACTCAGACTGGCAAAACAGTAGAAGATGATAGAATAAGATTATATAATAAGATTATATGTGCAGGAAGTAGACAAAGAGGTTCCTCTTATCAATTCATCTCCCTATACAGTAAGGTATGATATCATAAGCTTTATAATCATCTTCATCATCATCATGTGGACTATATGGAATGGATATTTCTCTTGGAACCTCATGTAGGATGACTCTTTGATGAGGGATGGATTGGTTGACTAGGAGTATAATGAGGTGGAGTCATTATTATATATTGGTACTAAGAAAAGGAGATCAGTTCTAGAGTTGTGCTTTTTCTCCCCTTTTCAGAGAACACCTAATGGAACTACCCATTCCTGGGCCTATTCAGCCATCTGGTCTCCACTTGAGACACCAACTTCACTCTTTCCCAACTGTAAAATTGAACTTACCCCAGTGCATCCCAGAATTTGCTATACCAGGTTTTATATTGCTAGGTTTTAGGCTTCCATATTTTTTTTTTAAATCTCCAGCCATATACCTGAAGTTTCCTCACCCATTCTAGCTCCCTTAATACATGATCAGCCCTCTCCTCAGAAAGTTGTCTTATTTGCATTCCCAGAACTTAGCACAGTGTCTTGCACATAGTAAGAACTTATTGGATTCTCTATACATGTATCTGTCCATCTATCTACTCTCCTCATCACCAATACCACCCAGGAATGAGTAATGTTTACTCCCAGGCAGAGTCATATCTAAGTTTTATTTGCTCTCACTCATTTTGCCCAAGAGAAATGTCTCTATTATCAGTCAATGGAATGGTAGTAGCAAAACTTCACATGCTTTCAATTATTTGTTCCCAGGAAGGGAAACTACAGTGGGGGTCCTTGAACCCCAGCCATCTTGAGACGGAAGGCTGTTCTTGTGCAGCCCCAACTTTGATGACTTCTTACTAGCAATTCAATTATGTGAGTTCTGGAACCCAATTTCCTGGAGAGAAAAGGAGAGTTCTTGGGCAGCAAAGAGAGAGAGAGAGAGACAGAGAGAGACAGAGAGAGAAAGAGAGAGACACAGAGAGAGAGAGAGAGACAGAGACACAGAGAGAGGACAGAAACAGAGACAGAGAGAGATAGAGAGACAGAAACAGAGAGACACAGAGACAGAGAGAACCTGAAATCCAGCTTTCAAGTAAAGAAAGGAGGTATTTGTATTTTGAGAAGAGTATTATGTTTATATTCCCATGAAACTATATGAGCAAAAAGGGGCTAAAGTCATACAATGGGAAACAAAAAGAAAAACAAAACAAAAGCAATCAAACAAAAACCCCTTGACTTTTGTTTTTGCTGTTTTTGTGTGGTATTCAAATAGTGAAATATTGATGAGAAGTGTGTTACATCTCTAGCATCCCAATTCAATCAGTCAGTTAATAAACATTTATTAAGCACCTAGTATATACCATGCACTGTGCTAAGCACTGAGGATACAAGTATGAAAAAGATACAAGTATGCCTCAAGGAGCTCACATTCTAATCTGTGTTTTCCTCCTGGAGGATTTTCTGAACTCTCAGATTTTTTACAATAGATTTCTATGCCTGTATGAGCTGGTGCTGTGGGGAGAACATGGCACTCATTGTAATATTAGGGACAAGTGCTTCTCAAATAACAGTCCCAAATTTCCTTCCAAGGGTAATCTACACCCTCATGGAAATCTTATAATGTAAGATTTAGAAAGGTTGAACTCACCAGAATGTCATGGGACAGGAGGATGGTTATTTCCCTAGAAAGATCAAGTTCATATTTATTTTGTAGGAAATGTATCCATTGAGTCTTCATGATTTATAGGTCCTGGATGTAAATCATGGAGACTCAATGGCCTACTGTGAGTCCTTTATTATTTTTTTTAGAATACTTTCTTTGGGATAAAATAAAGTCTGTCCTCTACCTGATATACACTGTTACCTTAAGTACTTGTGTTGAATCTTGGACATGTTTTTCACTCACACCTCCAAGAAATGTGAGAGACATAGATAAAAGCTAAATTTTCAATATCTTTGTATCTTCCAGATAAATTCCAGTTAGGGGCAAAAAGAACCAAAGTCCAGTAGAATAAACTGGAATTGACTCACATAAACATAGAGCTTAGACATAGCTACATAGATTGAAGGAACAACCATGAATTTGTTTATTTGTTTATGCTATGAAAAAAAAAAGACTGAAATATGAGGGCTAAAAGGAAGACCAAACAGGAAATATGGCTCCTCCTAGATCTTTTCCCAACATTTAGTAGGTACTTCTCCATAGCATCACACTATAGAAGGCTAAGGGAGAAAACAAAGCTTTTCAGTAGAAACACAAGAAGACTGAATTTAAAATTATTTGTATATGAACAATATGGGTATTGTGCTACAACAAAGTGATTTTATTTCATTTGAGTTCCATCGTATTTGTATGTATGTACATATATGCATACATTGATTTTTTGTTACCATAATTAAATATTAAAGTGACTTCTAGAATACTTTTGAGTAATACTTTTCAGTCTCATCTAACACTTGCCCTTATTTGTCTACTTAATGATAGCTGGCAGTACAAGCTTTCAGCACCTCTCTAATGGTTCCAGGGACTATTTGAATGCTGATGTCCCAGAATGAGTATAACATTTGGGGTGTCTGCCCTGAAGAAAGGGAAAAAAAAAACTTTTAACATAATGAGCTAAGAATACTTTAGTAACTTTGTTAAAAAGCAAATGAATAGATGAAGCAGCAGAAAGGAAGCTCAGATTTAGGTTTAGATTATTTTTATTCTTAGTTCTATTAATTTATTTAGTAAGCTCTCATTAGTACATTCATTGCACTTTTCTGGCATTAAAGAAAACATTGCTTCAACAATTGTGTGCAGGGAGTTGAGCTTTATGGGGAGACAAGTGAGCAGAGAACATGGTGCTCTTGGGCTGAATTTTGCCAAAGTCATTTCTTTGGAAGGTCAGGAGTTAGAAAAAAGAAAGATCTTACTAATATTTGTTTCCTCTTTTAAAAAATCTTCCAAAGTGAGGAAAAGATCTTTAGCTCTCATACAAACTTAAAATAACACTTGCCTTTCTGGGGTTGGGAGAAGGGAAATTGTAGATGCTCTGATCTCTTTTCCATTGTATAGAGAAATGCCTGTGTAGGTAATGAAGCCAAGAGGATGGTCGCAAGATAACAGGTCACTCCTATATGGAGAAGATGAGCGGATAGGCATCAACAAGACTTATTCTGCTTATAATGCAAGGATGGGGGCCAGAGGAGAGGGCCTGAGATGTCTCCTCTTTCCTCATGCAGCATCTCAAAATGAGAACTTTCTCCATTTTGAGCAAACAACATTCACAGATACATAGCTATAACAGTATAAAAGCACTGCTACTCACGTTAGTGTTCAATGAGGGGAACTTCAATTGAATCTGATTGATTTTTTGCTTTTGAGCTATTTTTTTCATAGTTAAGTATTTATTGAGTATTATTTTCTTAGCACTGTTCTAAGCATTGTAGGTTAGATATACTGGAAAAATAAATCATGTTTTCTGTACTTGAAAATGTTATAATCTCTTTAAAAGGGAAAAAAGTCATACACAGGAACCTGTTAGAGCAGAGTTTCTTAACACAGTTAAGTTCTTGTTGACTTCATCATCACCATAAGCTCCAGCACCCAGCCAATTAAATGAACGACCACTACTGGTGTGAAGAATCAATTAGGAGCCTATTTCAAAAGTTCTGAAGCAAAGTCTTGAGGGCATTAAGGAAAGTGGTCATAGTGTGCCTGGGATAAATGAGATAGATTGGCGACATTCTATACAGTGGAGCAAATGACATTCTGAGAAGTCTAATTCCTTGTGGATGATCACAAAGCCATTCAATGTCTGAAACAGGATTCAAACCAGGTTTCCTTGATCTTCTCACATTGGAAGTTGACACTGCCTCTCAGACTCCTTCTTCTGATTGGGTGATTCCTCACAGAACCTTCACTTGGAGAAAAGTGCTCAGATTAGTAATGTTTTCTTCCTCTCTGGACTCAACTCAACTCTGTTGATTTTCTCTACCCTATTTTCTCTACCCTACCCCTGTGTTGGGATACTGCCTTCTCTTCCCTAATCAACTTCTTTTTTGTGTGTTACGTTTCTCTTTTCAAATGTAAGCTTCTTGAGGACTGGCCTGTTTTTCTACTTGGTTTTGTATTAATAGTACTTAACA
>JAQQSV010007267.1:0-14067 GCA_028646515.1 Pseudochirops corinnae
TATTGTTCTCCTGGTTCCAGTCATTTTACTCTATATCAGTTCATGGAGGTCTTCCCAGATTTCTTTAAAATTATCTTCTTCATAATTTCTTATAGTCTAATAAATCCATTACATTCATATGTCATAACTTTTACAGCCATTCCCCAGTACTATCATTGCTTTCTAAAGGGCATGGAAATTAAATGCTCTAATGTCCCACTCACTATTCCTATGACTGTCCAGACAAAGTTTCCCTTCTCTGGCCACCAATATCCTATATTTACTATCTCCCCTATTAAAATGGAACCTACTTGAGGGCAAGTATTCCTTCACATTTTAAATTGTATCCCTAGCACTTAGTAACATGCCTGGCATATAGTAGGATTTTAATAAATGCCTTTTCATTCATTCATTTATTCATTCAATCATTATAATTCTTGGCGCCATTTAAGAAAAAAAAATTTCAGGAGGAATATATACATATATGTACATATGTGCATCTGTACACACAGATAATTAGATGGATGGTTAGGTAGATAGATAGATAGATCTTTAGCAGATGCTCCTAGATGCTGACTACAAGGGCAGATGATAGAGAAGAAAATCATTTTATTATTGACTGATGCTATTGGTCTCACTTTGCAGAGTGAGGAATGGACAATGTAAGATAAGGTTGTAGCTAAAGTCAAGAATGACATCGTGCTGGGAATGCACTCAATCATTGACTTAGAGGCTAGTGTGAAGACCCCCACATTTTCTCCATCCCATTATAAAACCAAAAGGTCAACAGGGATAAACAAATATTTCTCATAGTTTAAATGCTTCCATTGTAGAAAAGGAAACTATTTGCTTGAAGATGCCTAACCACCTTATCCTTAAATAGAAACGAAACCATTATATGTGAAATCATGCCAAATTTCAGCCCTGACTAAGTAACTAGGTCAAAACAAAGAACTGGGAAGAGATCCTGGAATTCTTGATTATACCATATTCTAAACTCCCCTTTGGGCTTCCATCCACATTTCCTGTCCCATTCCTCTGCTGTCCTTCTATAAACTATACATGGTGATCATGTTGCCTTTCTGGTGTATGCTTTTTCATAACATAGTAGAAATCTAGAGCTGGACAATATAAAAGGTCTCATGAACTGTCAAATCTAGCTTACTCATTTCATAGATGAGAATGTAAATATCAAGTGACTTGCCCAAGGTCATAAAGTAACAACTGGTTCTTAGGCCAACTTGCTTTCTACTATATGACAACTTTTTTAAGCCCATATGTTTAAATTTTAAGGTCCAAGTTCTCTCCCTCATTCTAGTTCCCCCCTCCACACATTGAGAAGACAAGAAATATGATATAATTATACAACTGAGGTCATGCAAAACATATTACCACATTAGCCATATAGGAAAAAAGCAAGAAAAATAAAGAAACAAATGTGCCTCATTCTGCACTCAGAGTTTATCACTTCTCTGTCTGGGTAGAATTTTTCATCATGAATCCTTTAGAACTGTCATGACTCATTGTATTGATCAAAGACTTTCGTGGTTGATTATTTTTGACAAGATTGTGTTACTGTGTACAGTGTTTCACTGATTCTACTGACTTCACTTTGTATCAGTTTGCATCTTTTCCCAGATTTTTCTGAAACCATCTTACTCACCATTTCTCATAGAGCAAAGGTATTCAATCATAATCATATTCTGCAACTCATTCAGTCATTCTCCAATTGATGAGCATCTCTTCATTTTCCAATTCTTTGCCACTCCAAAAGAGTTGCTAGAAATATTTTTATACCTATGAGTCCTTTTTTTCCTTTTGATCATTTTGGGATGGGTTCTTTGTTCTTGAAGAGAACCAAAATAACATCACTATGTTGGAGTCAAGGTACAGTGTGTTTGACTGATTGATCAGACCAATATGAACTTGGAATGTTCTACTATACGTAAGGCACAAATAGTTCATATGAACCTTTGGAATGGAATTGTCTAGATTTGACCTTCTCATGTTTCATTTGAGCTATTCTAATTCTGTTTTGTTCATAGAGTACAGTCATTTTTTATTTTTTATGAAGTCATGCCATGCTGGGAAATCCTTTGTTGGTATCTCCCATGTCACAAATCCATTCCAAAATTCTTCAGAGAGGCCTTGAGAATGTCCTTATATTACTTCTTCTGACAACCATATGAGCACCTTCCTTGTGTGAGTTCTCTGTAAAATAGTCTTTTGGGAAAACATACATTTACCTTTCAAACTACATGGCTAGCCCATGGGAGTTGTACTCTCTGAAGCAGAGTCTGAATGCTTAGAAGTTTAGCTCAAGAAAGGACTTCAGTGTCTGATACTTTATCTTACCAGATGATCTTCAGAATCTTCATAAAACAATTCAAATGGAAGTGATTCAGGTTCCTGACATGGTAATTGTATACTGTCCAAGTTTCACAGGCACACAACAAGGAAGTCAGAGCAATAGACCTTCTGTATTGGTTTTGTAGATCTTCAGTTTGTTAGGCAATCTAATACCTCTTTTTTCCTCACATTTTCCTCTGGAGCCTCCCAAAACACTTAGGTAGCTCTCACAATGAATGTATGAGTTAACATCTATGTATATATGCCTGGGACTGCCAAGGTAAGTGAGCTTATCTACAGTATACAAAATTTCTGTTTGGAATTCTTTGGGATATAGTCCTTATTGTGGTATTGGTGGATCAAAGGATATGTACAGTTTTATAGCCCTTTGAATGCAGTTCCAATTTTTTTTTTATGCAGAATGGTTGCCCTAGTTCATAGCTCTACCAACAGTTCATTAGTATGCCTATTTTTCCATATGCCCTCCAATAATTGTTTTTTCTGTGTGAGACAACTTCTTACTTCTCACTATCTGTTGCCAGAAATTTTTGTTTTTGTTTGTTTGTTTTTGCTGTTGTTTATCCTTTTGGGGGGAGAAGAATCCAGATATGAAATGAAATTATGAGTCTTTAGTGACTCATTTCTCATGTTATGGTATATAGCAAGTATTAATATTTTGCAATAGAGGTAACCACAGTCCTTTATTATATATGAGATGAGAAAGTGCTTTGACAAAAATTTAAAACTATCTGTTAAAAAGAACTAATATTAATTATGTTGCATATGTCATGGAATTGTTAGCAAGAAAGGAAAGAGTGATCATCCCTGGGAGGAAAGTGGTGTCCTTGAATGTCAGCATCCTGGGGCAAAGCACTGTTTGCTCTGTTCTAGTTGTGACTCTGGGAAAAGCCTCTGGGAACTATAAATCACTGTGTAAATGTGAGCCAGTATTCTTATTGTTGTTTCCATTTTAAGAAAGACATTTGTTTACATCCTGGTATTTTCGGATATGCTCCTAATAGAATACAATCCTCTTGAAATCAGTGCATTGCTCAATTTCAACTTGGCATCTTCAGTACCTAGCACAGTGTGTCAGAATAAGTATTTAATAAATACTTGTCAATTAATTGGTTAAGGATCAGGTGCACATATTGCATTGGTAGCATCATGTTCGAATGTGAAATATAAACATGGATATGCATATATAAAACAGACTGCATGGATCATTTTCTTTGGGATTCATTATTATTCAGTCAAAATACATTTATGAAGCACCTACTATATACTAGACACTATCCTAGGTGCTAGGAGTACAGAGACAAAACTAGATTCTCTGTTCTTAGGAAACGTACATCATACATTCTATCTAGAGTGATAACATACATAAACACACACACATATATAAATATATATAAGTTTATACTGAGTCAATACAATATAAACATAAGGTATGTATGTAGACCTACATAGATATATACTTCTGTGTTTGCACGTGTGTACGTATGTATCTATGTATATATCCACACATATGTAATTTAAATGTGTTTATCTATGTAGTTTTTCTATACATATAATGTTTATGAGTGTGTGTGTGTGTGTGTGTGTGTGTGTGTGTGTGTGAGATCTGGGATATGGTGATGTTCTCACCAGAAACTTATCAGGGACTGGGAAGGAGGGGCAGACAGAATCCAAAATCACCAGGGCTGGATGATTTCTCTCTCCTCCCAGTCTCAAAGAAGGAATATCAGATTAGAACTATCCCATCTACCACCTTTCACACACTTCCAGGTTAGGGGTATGATTCAAAGGAGTTGAGAAAAAAGCTGCTCCGCTTAACACTCTCAAGATGCAGAGCAGCCTTCAAATTATACTTGCCGGCTTAGCCCCTTTTGCTTAGTGCTGGTTACACAAAAGACTATCACAAATAGTTAGTAAGCCTTTTTATAAAATGTAGCAAATAGAAATCATAAGAATTACATAGATTAGAATATACCAAAGTATACACAAAAGTAAATATGTTGGGAACAAAATGACATCCCAGTTCGAACCAAAGCACTGAAAGATCTCACTTAGCGAGAGTTCATTCTCACCAGTCTCTAAGGCTGCAGGTGCTGGAAATCAAGTAGGACAAGGGCAGTTAAGAGGGTACTACTCTGTTACATATCTGTAGCTCCAGGGTGCCAGTCTACCATTCAAAACTTACTACTTCATCTCTCTTCTTTCTCAATGTGTCTTCTTCTTCAGTTCACTCTCAAACTCAATCATCTGAAATAAATCCTTCCTCACCAACTCAGAATTCTCTTAGCCATCAGAAGTTGTATTCCTTTACACATACACAGCACAGATCACAAAGCTGTCCCTTAGGAAAACTGTCTGCCTCACTTGGGCAGCAGTGGGTGTTATGTACATAAAAGGGAGTTTTAATTGGCTAGCCAAGCATCTGTAGGCTGAAGTCTCAGCAACTGGTGACCTTAGCTAATGGCTATCCTTTGCTGTCTCTCATGGTTTGCTCTGGATTTGTGATTCCCATGATTCTGGGTTCATGAAAAAGATCTATCTGTTTCCTTAACAGAGAAACACAGCTCTCAATGCTTCAATTCTAGCCCCACCTCAGATTCTGATGAACAATATTATTCTTACCTCTGGTCTAAGGGATCCCTCTCCAGGAGGGGAGAAGGAAGTTAAAAGCACACCCAGAATACAAATGTGATTGGTTATGGAAATAAATAGAAAAGGAAATACTAAGCAATAACAGACTGACTATATGATTACAATTATTTGAAAGGTTAATAAGGGAAACTTGTGGAGACATTTGCAATAGGACTATACATTAGCTACTTTATTTTTCATTTCCCTTAAATATAGTTTGATCTAAATGAACTCTTTTCCTTGCACTGATTTCTCTTTCTGTGGGGAATTACCCATATGCTCCACTATTACTGCAACTATTGCCACCACACTTACCCTAGCAGCATATACATCACTGCTTAGGTACCCAAGAAGGAGAGAAGACACTAGCCGCCTTTTGATGGGGGAAGATTTTATGTAGAAGATGGCATTTTAGTTGGGACTTGAAAGCTGGGGAATCCAGTAGGCAGAGTTTAGGATGGAGAACATTCCAGGGATGGGCACAGATAAAGATGTACTGCTGCCCAAAAAGGGTAACTTGTTTTGTTGAAAGAAAGCTATTATTCAGCTGATAGCAGACAAGACTAACTTTGGAGATCATGTACTTTTTGGGCTGGGCTCAGTGGGAGGAAAGAATCTACCCACCAACCTTCTGGAGCTTATAAATGGTCCATCCTCCCTGAAGCCAACAAGAAAGAGATGCCTGACTGGCAGGGATTTCCCCTTTAATATAGATAGAGTTTAAGTTCATCTGCCCATTTCATAGTTAGCAGTGCCATCAAAGCCAATCAGAAGCAGTCAGAGGATTTCTATGCCTGCTCTGAAATGAAATGGAGAGGGAATTATTTTATCACATATCCCTAAAGGAGGGCTTCATAGAGGGGGGTTTCATTCAAGAGTCTTCCTTGAAGGTTCAGCTCAAGCATATTCTTCTATATGAAGCCTATTCTGAGAGCACTACATTAGTGCCTACCTTCTTTAACTACCATGTATTTGGTAGATATATCGAAAAGAAATCTATGTATATGTAGATGAACATACACATACACACATATGTATAATATATGCGCACATACTCTATATAGATGTTTTATGTATTTATAGATTTTATATCTTTATAGATATTTTATATTTATATATATGCATATATATGCATACCTGTATGTGTACAAATATGCATGTATACACATAGATATACACATATAAATATATATGTACACAAATGTGTGTATATTTATCTATACATGCATGCATGTAAAATACACACATACATTTGTATATATGTAAAATTCACAGTCCAGTTAGTGTCCTTGATGGTTGGTGTACTTTTGTACAGATGAAACATACTAGGTCAAAAATTGACCCTTTTTTAATTTTCAGGAAATTTTTAATTTTCCAGTGCTTTTCACTGGCATATGGATGGGTCCATAAGTCCTAAGATAGCATAAATTGGACAATATTCTGAGTATTGCTCAATTTTATTTGAGTATAAGTAGAAGTTATTCATATTATTCCTTGTTGCATAGGAAATACGGAGTTGGACTTGAAATCAGGAAGACCTAGGCTCATATCTTACCTCACACATTATGAGCTGGGTGCCTCTGGTAAGTCACTCAACCACTCTGAATCTCTGGTTCTTCAACTGGAAAAAAAGTAGATAATAAATATCTAGGATTATTGTGAAGCTCAAATATGGTCACACATGTAACATGGACTTTACAGTATTATTTCAATTATTAGCATTTTTCCTTTCTGAGTACTGCCTTAGTCATCGACATTCAGCTGGCTGAAATCATGAGAGATCTCTACTATCCATGAATAAAGATGTACTAAAATTCATGAGATTTTTGGCACTATTTCTGAAAGACATGGAAGAATCTTAGAGGGTATTTCCCCAGAGCTTGCTGATTTTCTTTGACATGACAATTTTTCAGTCTAATTCTTTGAAGTGCAAATATTGCCTTTCTCTGTCAACTATGTCAAAAAGACTAAAAGAGGTCAAATAGCTCAATGGAAGAACATTGTACTAATTAGAAATTTAAGAATTTGAAATTAAAAAGCAAATTAGTTAAATGTAACCACTTTTTTATGGGAAGTGAGGCAAAAAAATTTCTCTGAAAGACTGAGAGGTTCTAGGAAAAGAAGACACTCGTGTACACGAACCATCCCCAAAGTTTCTTCATTTCCAAAGAGAAGCTACAGATAGTCTGACCAGGTGTAAGACTAGCCCAAACTGTCTCCTCGGGTTCTCCTCAAGCAGGCTCTTGCTTTGAATAGAGGGAGCAATCAGAATGTAAAGGAAAGCCAGACTCTGGATATTGAGTCAAAAAGGAGCTGGCCAAGGTTTTGGAAAAATGCACAGCTGCTCATACAAGTTTCAGGGTGAAGATGAGGAGTTACTGTGTAAATGGACTGGTATTTCCTGGGCATGTCTTGATAGATTTTTAGGTCTTCCCATTGCCTTTCATATTTCACTATTTATACTTGGCAGTCATAAGTCTACATAAACCTTGTGTCTTCACCCTCAGTATCTAGCAGCCGGTGGGACTTAAATCAAGATAACTCTTCCAGTGTACACTCTTCAATTCCCACTGCATTCCTTGAGCCAGTTTTCCACACTGCTGGCTCTGGTTAATCCTGATTCATACTTTGCATTGGTTGAAGTGTTTCGGATGGAAATCCTTTACACCACAGAAAGGAAGGCAGAAGAAGGTCATCTCCCTCAGCTTTCAGGCTTTGTGCTAAGGAAAAACCGTGAGTGTCTTTTAATACCACTAACAGGTGGCAGCAGAACTAAGTACTGGTTGGGGCATCTGTGAGACAGGCAGTCAGGAAGTGATTTAAAGAACTTTGTATCCAGTATACATGATGAGAGAATATCCAAAAGAAACAGAAAATATAGTTCCTTCCTTCCATGAACTTACAGTCCAGATGGTGAAGACAAATGAACGTAAGTGAAAAAGACAAAAGAATATATTCACAGAAATATTTATACTGCCTTAATAAACAAGGAAAAGTATATACATAGTGACATACACCTCCTGGCTGACTGTTCCATGAATAAGATACCCTATTTCTCTGCTGGGGGCATTTTCTCTGACTGCTTGCCATGCCTATAACACTCTTCTTCCTCTCCAACTACTGACCTTTGCTTTCTTTAAGCCCCAACTAAAATCCCAGGCACTACAAGAAGGCTTCCCTAAAACCTTTTAATTCTAGTGCTTTCTTTCAATATGCATGTTGAAAATTAAATACAAAATATATATACTGTTATTTCTGGGTTTGGGCAATAGGAACTAGAAGAATCAGGATAAAAGACAGCATTTTATCTGAGCTTTGAAGGACTACAGGGATTCTTCCTAGTAGAAATATAAAAGGAGAACTTTGCAAGCATGAGGAACAATGTGATGAAGATGGGAGATGGAATGACATTTCAGCAATTCAACCAGTTTGACCTGAACATGGAATAAAAGAGATTGATCCGGGAAAAGTAGGTTGGAGGCATATGGTGAGAGGTTTTAAAAACAGAACAGGTAAATTTGTTTTTGAGTCTTAAGGCAACTAGAAATCAGTAACTCCTTGAGAAGGGGAAAACATGTCAGATGTGTCTTAGAAATATTAATTTAGCAGCTATATGGAAGATGGAATGGAAAAGGGAGAGCTTGGAGGTAAAGTTCAATTAGAAGACTAGCTGAGGCCTTATAAAGCCAAGCACTAGCAGCTTTTCAGAAGAATGCTACTGTGAATAGCTTTCAAGGTTCTGGTTACACAGTTTAGTGAACACTCTATTTATTCCAGAACAAATAAAAGAAAAACATTCACAGAAATCAAGGTAGAGCATTCACAATATCTTATCACAGAAAATGGCCACATAGTTTCCAATACAGCACTCACAAAGTTTTGAACAAAAAACAATCATTTAGTAACTTAATCATTCAATCATCTTAATCATTCAGTCATCCTTAGGAAGGTTTGCCTCCCTAAGGGACACAAAGTACAATAGTCAAAGTTGTCCACTCATGGGGCACACTAGATTACAAATCAATTACTTATTCAGTCGTCAATCACTAAGCACAACCATTTAGTCAATCAATCATCCTTCATCCTTCACCATTCAATCATCAGAAAATACACAGACCCTCCACCCCTATGTCACTAGTAAATTTACAATTTCTCAGTCGGTACACAGTATCCAAGTAAAGTCTTCTTTAAGCTTGACTTGGGGTGGTTTCTTGGATTCCATGGATCCCCTTCCATGGTCCCAGATCCTACCTGGATTCTCCAAATTGTCTTCTGGGTTCAAAGGCAGACAGCTCCTAGATCCTTGTCCAGCTCTCTATGCAGGTCCTGCTTCTCACTGAAGTTCAGTTTAGTTCAGATAGAGAAGTTAGTATGTCACTTTTGAAGGGAAAATATAATGCTACCAGTATGAATTTTTAAATTGTTTTTCTCTTTTAAAATTTTCTTTTTATTATTAACTGAACACCTTAAAATAAGCATTCTTGTGTACAGAAATTCATTGTACATGAAACTATACATCTTTATTATTTAGAGCTTGTTTTTTGTTTTAAGTAATATAATAAATTAAAATGCAAAATTTAAAGTAATCTTGCTTGTCTAGCATTCCTTCTGGGCTTCCTTTTGTTCTCTACTCATTTTCTTTCTTTTTTGGGGGTGTTTGGAGGAAGATTCCATTCTTAGTATCCTCCTTATTATGCCCTCTCTCCCCTTCTTTAGGGGGGGGAAATAAAAAAAAAATTAAAAAAAGAAATTTTCTAACAAATAGGCACAGTAAAACAAAGCAAAATTCCATATTAGTCATGTCCCAGAACTTATATCTCATTATGTATCTAAAGTCCATCATTTCCCTTTTTGGAGCTGTGTAGCATGTTTTGTCACCAGTCTTCTGGTATCCTGGTTGGCTATCACAATGACAGAGCTAATAAATCTTTCAAAACTGTTCATATTTTCAATGTTTTTACTGTACAAATTATTTTCTTGGTTCTGAACATTTCATTCTGCATCAATTAATGTTTTCCCAGGTTTCTCCAAAAATTGTCATTTTCATTATTTCTTGTGGCACAATAGTATTCCATAATTTGTTTAGATATTCTCTGAGTTATGGGCACTCCCTTAGTGTTCAGTTCTTTTTCATCATAAAAAAATAGTACATATGGGTGCTTTTCCCCTTTTTATTTATTATTATTATTATTATTATTTTGCTTTAGAGGGACGAAGGCAGGGCAATTGAGGTTAAGTGACTTGCCCAAGGTCACACAGCTAGTAAATGTTAAGTGTCTGAGGCCAGATTTGAACTTAGGTCCTCCTAACTCCAGGGCTGGTGCTATATTTACTGAGCCACCTAGCCACTCCTTTTTCTTCTTTTTTTAAAATCTCTTTGGGGTATAGGTGTGAAAATACTTTCCTGTTATTGTTTTAATGGCAGATATTGGAGAATCAAAAAGAAAATCAAGCAAAGGGCCTATCGCACATGACGATGGCACAGCTATTCTCAATTATTTCACTGAACGGGAAAAGATTTTGCCATCCACGTCACTTTCCTTACTTGCTTTCTACAAACCACAAAAAGCCATAATCTTCTCTCACATTTTCAATAAACAGTTTTCGATCTATAGCTTTCTCTCCCTCACACACAAACAACTTTTGCCCTTCAAGCCAGCCACTTTTTCATACACAATCCCCATTAAATCCAAAACAAGTTCTGTGTGAGTATGAAGGGCTAAGTTTAGTCTGCATGCCTCTGAAACAAGAAAATGATCACCCAATTTTTCTCATACCACATGCCATGAATTTTAAAAATATTATGCCAAATTAACTTTCACAAGTATTCATTGGTTCAGAGTGGGAGATACTTCTTATCTTGAAAAATTAATGTTTTGCTCAAGTACGAATGAGTTTCACATAAATGTCATAGTATAGAATTTATAGTATAGACTGT
The DNA here is from genome assembly GCA_028646515.1 of Pseudochirops corinnae. Lineage (NCBI taxonomy): Eukaryota > Metazoa > Chordata > Mammalia > Diprotodontia > Pseudocheiridae > Pseudochirops > Pseudochirops corinnae. The sequence goes on from JAQQSV010007267.1 coordinate 10,916, forward strand.
ATCTATGACAAGCAGCCAAAATGAATCAGTAGTAAATTACATACACTTCCTACTGAGCATCCCAACCACCTCACATTCTTGAGGATTTTATATCATCAGATCCTACTTAGGTTCTGTGGGGTTATTCTGTTGGAATTTGTTACATATCTATTTCTTATCTTAAGGATGAAACAGATTTCATTTCTCATTTTATTGAAAAGTTATCATGGTAATGAAAAACATGACAGTTCATCCATAAGCTAATTAAAAATTAATACTTAGTGCCCACATCAGGTAGAACATTGTTGTAGATTTGTATTTTTTTTCATAGGTTTGAAACTTTTATTTTTAAATTTAAATTTGCAAGGCATTGTGCTTGCCACTGAGGCTTCAAAGGCAAAATAAAATAAAATAAAATAAAATAATCTAGCCACTTTCCTTACATTGGTTCATATAACATTTATATAAATAAATATGATATACTATAGAACAATGCAAATGCAAAGGATGAGAGGCAGGTGAATGTGTTTTAATAATATATGAAGAGATGACTTTCAACTGTGTGTATTAATTTTTTAGTCTTTCAAGCCATAATTTTATTTATTTATTATTTTTTAAATTAACTTTTGTGTTTATTTTAGTTTACATCATTCATTTCCACAAGATTTTGAGTTACAAATTTTCTCCCCATCTTTCCCCTACCCACCACCCCAGAACAGCAATCTCACTGAAGCCCAATCGTCTCTCTCCTATATCCTCCCCCATCGCCCCTGTGACTTTCTGGTAGGACAAGATGGATCTCCATACCTCAGTGCCTGTATATCTTATTTTCCAGTTGCATGTAAATAATAATGATAATAATAATAATAATAATAATTTTTAAAAACCATTTGATTATGAAACTTTAAATTCCAGATTCTTTCCCTTCCTCTCTCATCTCCTACCCTTACTGGGAAGATAAGCAATTTAATATAGGTTGTACGTGTGTACTTATGCAAAACATTTCCATAGTGGATATATTGTGAAAGATTTACTATGTTTCCCTGTATCCTATCCCCCCCCCCACGTTTGTTCCATTCTCTAATTTGTCCCTGTCCCTTTACAAAAGTGTGTGCTTCTAACTACCCTCTCCCACAACCTGCCCTCCCCTCCACCATTTCCCATCTCATCCCTTTCCCCCCTACTCTCCTCTAGGGCAGGATACCCAATTCAGAGTGTATGTTATTCCCTCCTTTAGCCAAATTTAATGAGAGTAAGTTTGAGCCATTCCCTTTTGCATTCCTGTTCTTCCTCTGCATTGTAACACTTTTCCTTGCCTCTTCTATATGAGATAATTTACCCCGTTCTGTCTCTTCTCATCTCCTCTCATTACATTCCTCTCTCACCTCTCAATTTCACCTTTTAAATATCATCCCTTCCTGTTCAATTGATCCTGTGTCTTCTGTCTATGTATACCTGTACACATATATACACACACTCACATATGTATTCATATGCATATATACCCTCCTATATAGACATATATGTATGTATACACACATATGTATATATGTATATATGTGTGTGTGTGTGTATATATATATATATATATATATATATATATATATATATATTCCCTTCAACTATCCTCATACTGAGAAAAGTTTCCTATCCAGCTCACTTTTAACACTCCACAGTTGATGTCCTCTTCTGTCCTACAATTCCACTTTGCCATTTGGTGTGATGTGGGATCTCCCTTTCATCTTGATTCTCTCTGCTTCACATTCATCCTACCTTCTTGCACCCATGGAAACAGTTATTTCCAGAAGACACTGGGTAGCACCAGTATTGGATACTCCTTTTGCTACCTATTCCCTCTATTCTAATCCAACACACCATGCTAGGAAAAAGAATAGGAAGAAATAATTACTGTTCCTTACACTTACTTACAAAGTGCCCCTTGGCTGCTATTATTTAGAAATATTTCCCTTAAGGTTTGTTTTATTAATTCTGAGGGCTTACTCCAATGACATCATAATCCTATGTGGTCTCTAGGTTATTTTCCCTCTTTTTTCAAAAAGTTTGGTTATTAGTTCACAGTCTTTCAACCCCAACACTGTCCTCATACTTGGCAACTTCAATTTAGATGTTGATAGTCCCTCAAACTACCAGGTCTTCGATTCCATGGACCTCAATTCACATGATGGAAATTTTTGAAAAATAATTTTAAAAAATGTTTTAAAGATTTTTTTACATTATAGTCAATTTTAAATAGCAATAATGATAGAAACCTCTCCCTTATATAAAAATATTTAAAAGACAAAGTTACATTACCTGATACATCAATGATGTCTGGCAATGTATGTAGCATTTCATACCTGGAGTCTATCAGTGGTCTATCAAGTGGAAGGAAGTATGTTTCATCACTAATCCTTTGGAATCAAGATGCTATTACTCTGAATTCTGATCTATTTTTTTTTTAGCATTGTTCTTCTTTACATTATTGTGGATATCATATATATGCATATATATATATAACACGCAAGTATATGTGTGTGTGTGTGTGTGTGTGTGTACATCCTTGATTTGCATGCCCCTTTACTATTCCTTGGCAAACCCAAACCTTTGGTTAATCCCACCATCGTTACTCCAATCATTCTCCTTTGTTGCTCCTGTTCAAGTCCTTCTAAATGCAACTGAAGAAAGTAATGTAATCATACTGACCAAAACAACTACAAATTTGCTACTTAATATGAATTGGGCACTTGTTGATGCATAGTGATTATTTTATTCTTTTATGATTGATTCTTATACCTTCATCCGTGGCTATTCTAATCTTCTCTTTTCTTCACTTCTTTTTCTTCTCTCTTTTTCTCTCTTCTTCCCTTTTTTGTCTGTTCTCTTACTCACATATCACATTCTTTCAACTCACTTTCAGCAGAGAAACTTGTCTATATTACAGAAGAAATAGATGATACTGGTTTTGATCTTCTCTACTACTCTACTAATTAAAGTATTTCTATATCCCCTCCCATTCTCTCCACCTTTAATTTTTTCTCCAATACAAAGGTAGTCCTTCTCCTTGTCAAGCTCACCTCTTCTATTCTTTGTCTTTGACCATAGCCCTTTTCCTCTCTTCTCTAGGAGCTTCCATCATTAATCTTTCATTCCCTTTTATTTTCTTATATTTAATT
>JAQQSV010007268.1:0-14067 GCA_028646515.1 Pseudochirops corinnae
CAGTCAGATTGCTGACTCTCTTTTCATGATTTTCTTGCAACATTCTTATTTCTCTTCCCAATTTTTATTCCACTTCTCTCATTTGGTTTTCAAAATCCTTCTTCAGCTGATCTCTAGCTTTAAGGCAATCTTCATGTTTACTGAAAACCCCTGGTGGGGGAGCTCTGGCTGTGCTGTCCTCCTGCAGCTCTCTGCCTTGGTACTTCTTTTCTTTAAAGAAGAAATCTAGGATTTGCTTGCTCTTCTTACCCTGCTTCTTATGCTTATTCTTATTCATTGTTGGTCAGTTCGTGATTTTTTTTTAATCTCTGTGGAGCTCTGCTTCCAGAGGGGAAAGCTCTGTCCCAAATTGCTGGGGTCCTCCCAGCTGCCAGAGCTCTTAGGAAGTTGCTGGGCCCCTCCGCCACTTCTGGCTGACTGAATAAAAATGAACCACAGGACCAAAGCCCAAGACCGCGATCCAGATCCAGGCCACTCAATGCGAAAGCACTTGGCCTCTGAATGATTGCTTGGTCCCCTTGCAGTCTGCAGGCTGAGAGCTCTGAAGCAGCAATGTGGAGGCGGGTGCAGGACCTCCACTTTCTACTTCCCAGCCCTCTAGGCAGTTTGGCCGCACCGCTTTTCTCCCACAACCTCGCAAGTCCCACTGACCTAGTTCTGGATACTACTGCAGCTGCTGCCAATCTGCTCACCTGAAGCTCCATTGTTCTTTAAAGTTAGGCTTCAATCCATTGTTCTTTAAAGTTAGTAGCATATGACATAGAAGGTTGGATTTGTAATCAGGAGAACCCGAGTTCAAGTTTTACTTCAGACACTTACCTAGGCAAAAACAAGTCATTTAATCTCTTTCAGTCTCAGTCTCCTCATCTATAAAATGGGGATAGTAGTGTTTAGCTGTCAAGTTTCTTTTGAGGATCAAAATGAAATGATATATGTAGAGAACTTTGTAAACACCAAAGCTTTATAAAAACATCCATTTTTATTTTAAAATATCATGTCTATATTCACAATTTAAATCACTGAAAAATAATGGCAGCTTACAATGTATCTCATTAACATGATTGCTAAATTGAGATACGTGTGTAGTTATAAAGTTAAGATTCACCAAAGGAATGTATGAGTGAGAATTTTTCATTGCTGAAAATTTTACTGAGTATCAAGCCTGTTGATTAAAGCAATAGTAAAGAAAACATTTAGTTTGAAAAGTTTGAATTGATTTCAGGAGTTTAACTTTTCACTTTAAAACTGGACTTTATGAATGGCACTGGATCATATGACAAATCTACATAAATAAATTCTTAAACTTTTTACTACAGTGTTTCCCGGAGTACAGTCTATAAAAATCTGGCAAATAAGGGTTATATTGATGCTAGATAATTTCCTTGCCTCCTCCTTCCCTTCCTTCCTCCCTTCCTTCCTTCCTTGACAAATTAAGGGCACATGAAATAGGACAAAAATTTTTTCTCACAATTAGAGCTATCCCAAAGTAGAATAATCTGCCTCAGGTGAAAGTGTTTCTCTTCACTAGAGGTCTTTAAAGGGAGGCTGGACCTTTAGTTGGGCATGGTGTACATGAAATGCTTCTTGGAGGGAGACATTAGACTAGATGGTTTCTGAGGTTCTCTTTAACCTTGAAATTCTGTAATGAAAATTTCCCTGAGGTGCATCTATATTTGAAAAATTATTATTTGAACTTGAATATTTTTCCCCTTTAAGTTTCATTGTCTTCATATCCTCTCACACTTTCTTCTGAGAAGGTCAGAAAGCAAATGAAATTGCTAAAACCAAGTGTTTTTATCCTCAACTGTGGCTAGTTTATCTCCAGAATTTATGGCTCATTTGTTGCCCATCTTTAGAAGTTGAATAGCCAATGCCAGAATGAGGATTCCCAGATCTTTGTTTCAAACATTATTCTATAAATCAGCTCAGAAGAAACACTATAAGGAAATCACTTTTTTAAAGTTGGTTCATAAAATTCAGGAGCAACAAGAGAGGATCTTTTCTAAATCTCTCCATGGAATGATAGAAATTAAACTGCATTTTTACCTGGGCTTTTTAATATACCATAGCATGGAGGTATTCCTTACCCCACAGAATTTAGACTGATGTAAAGTTCCACTTGAAATTCTGAGAACAAAACCACCTTTAATATCTCTTCTCTTAATCCTTTTTTTCATGTGGTCAAACACTTAAATAGCATATAAATGGTAACTCTTAAAACTCTCTGTCATCTTCAATCAGTCAATGAAGAAATATTTAGTGAATTTTACCATGTGCCCAGGACTAAGCAAGGCCCTGACGGGGACATAGAGGTATTTAATTCAGTTTGCTAAATAAGTACTGATTGTCAACCATGTATAAGGCACCACCAGTTGTCCTTTTCTACTGTGGGCAGGGCAATGTGCAACTGTTCAATGGTTCACAAGGGTTTCTGTCTTACTTTAGTGGGACAAAAGGATGTTTGAATGCTAAAAGTTCCAGCTCATCACCTACTCCTCATCATCCCTTTGGATCCTTAGTCAACTAGAAGAATTTGTCATGAAGCACTACCAGTCTCTTAGTTATATATGGTTAGAAATGGACTCTCCCAGTTTTTCATCTAGCTTCTTTTTTTTCATCTAGCTTCTTAGAGAAGAACCTGACAGTGAAATTTCTGTTCATCCTTTAAGGACAGTGCACACATTACCTCACCTACTCCCTCTTTTTCTGCTGAATCTCCAAATTTTTCTAGATTTCATATCCTAATCCTAAATACTAGGTCATGTTTTCTCCATCACCTATTAGACTAAGAAGGGGTAGGGAAACTCTCCATCACATTAGATCTCATGGGAGCAGAGCACTATTTTGTTTTCCATTATGCTTTAGCTTTATTCACATAGTAGAAAGTAAAAACAACAAAGCATAGAATAAATTAATTTAATGAGCATAAAAATATTCTTCTAAGGTAATTCTATTATATCTGAAAGGTCCTCCTTAAGTAATTCTTTTTTTTTTTTTGGTTTTTTTTTTTGGAGGGGGGAGGGCAGGGCATTTGAGGTTAAGTGACTTGCCCAAGGTCACACGGCTAGTAAGTGCTAAGTGTCTGAGGTCACATTTGAACTCAGGTCCTCCTGACTCCAGGGCCGGTGCTCTATTCACTGTGCCACCTAGCCACCCCCTTAAGTAATTGCTTCTAAATTGCCTTTTATATATTTGGAGTTGATTTTACAAATATGCATATGAAACAAACTCTCTCCTGGCTAGAATGCAAGCCCCTCAAGGATAGGGACCATTTCACTTTTGTCTTAGTATCCCATTTGATCTTACCCTCTCCCACACCCCGAAATCTCCAGTGGCTCCCTGCTAACTATCTTGGTCACATATAAAGTCTTTTGATACTTAAAAAATTGTCACAAGCTGGGTTCTTACTCTTTTTCAGTTATCCTACACCTTACTTCCCTGAAGGCACACTAAGATCAAGCTACAGTGTCTTACTTGTTCCTCATACATGGCACTCCCTCTATGCTTTTGTTCATACCTGGAATGGATTCTCTTTTCACCCATCTCCTATCTCCATGTCTTTGCATTGGCTATCTCTTGTTCCTGGAATTCACTCTCTCTTCTTTACTGCCCCTTATAATTTTTGGCTTCCTTCAAGATTTAAGTCATTTGAATACAGAGACTTTCAGCTGTTAGAATCCTTCCCTTGAAAGTTACCATTTACCTACTCCACCAAATACATATCTCCAATGCATTTATTTCTATTTTGTCTTCTCCATTTGAATGTAAACTTTTTGAGAGATCTTTTGCTATTCTTGGTATTGCCAATGCTTGATACATAGCAATCACTTGATAGATCTAGTTTGAGACTGCAGATTCATTATCCCAGTCTGTGACTTTCATATTTCTGCCAATTATGTAAACTGGAATTCTGGTAATAAAAATTATTCTGACAAGGGACATTGAGAACACAGTGGAATATCATAAATTGCAGCCTTTGTTTTTCTCTGTGCTTGTGCTTATAGCTAAGAAGCAAGGCTAATATCATGTATAGCTTGCCCTTTAGGGCGTTTGGGTCTTGCCTCCATTACCTCTTGGCATGGCTGAGTCTCATTGTCTAGATGAAGGAGAGGGAGAACAAGAAGGAGCTTCAATTTGATGAGGAAAGGAGAGCTAGAGAGAGCAGGTGGCTTCCGCATTAATATTACAAGTAGGCATACTGAATGTTGGGAGCTAAGGGATTCAGAGGTTAGAAGGTTGAGGGAAATTGGAATGTGAATCTCAAAGGACCTAGTGGGTGTTTATACTCTGGCATTTACTTCATGAATGATGCAATGGGATGTAGGAAAATGGATGGCTGTTTGGGAATCTCCGTTGTTCACAAATTAAAGAATGCCGTTCCCTATAAATTCAAGAATGGTCCCTCTTTGAGAGCATTTTAACCAGTTTAGTGTATATAGGAAGTATTGGAGGTGTGGGGGTGGAGGGCAACAGTGTCCTTGTATTATTTATTTTTGGTGCAGAACAAAAAGAGTATAGCATCACCCTGTCAAAGAGAGCCTTCAGGTCTTCTGACATATCTTCTTGCCTTGAGGTAGGGCTTAATTTAAACCATCCCATAAAGCCAGTTTCATTATTAAAAGAAATACTCTAGTTCCCCCTTGCTGATAAATTCTACTATATAGGTATTGAAAATGAGATGATAAATTATTGTCAGGATATCTCATGCAAATTCTTTCTGCAGTTTGTAATTACAAGACAAGTCTCCCATCCTCCCCACTCCTCCAATTAACTAATGTTTTCAAATGCAGTTCACTATTTGCTAGGAAGTATGATGATTTTACTCCTTCCCTAGCTCCTATTTGCTGTGTCTGGGGCCATGTCCAGTCATCTTGCTCCTCAACCCAGATGACTTTCTAGGAGAAAGTAAGACTGATCACCTTGCACAGCCCTCCATCACTTGAATCCAATTCGTTTGTAAGTCATGGCATCATCTTCTTGTTGTCATGGTCCTCTTTGAGAATGAAGGACAAATAACAACCTTTGAGTAGTCTTAGCTGCTCTCTGGGGACCCAACTGGTCAGTTCTAGTTGGACAATTCAGCTCCTTCTTCCTTCCTTCCTTCCTTCCTTCCTTCCTTCCTTCCTTCCTTCCTTCCTTCTTTCCTTCCTCCCTCTCTCTCCCCTTCCCCTCTCCTCACCACCCTTCTCCTTCCTTTTCTTTTCCCTCCCCTCCCCTCCATTCCTCTTCCCTTCCCTTCCCTTCCCTTCCCTTCCCTTCCCTTCCCTTCCCTTCCCTTCCCTTCCCTTCCCTTCCCTTCCCTTCCTTTCCCTTCCCTTCCCTTCCCTTTCCTTCCCATCCCTTCTTCCTCCCCCTCTGTCCACATGGGGTACCATGCCCTTACTTGTGGGTTCTCTGTCCAAAGTAATAAAAATTTTGATGGCTGAGACCTAGCAAGATATCTTAGAGTTTATTGGCTAGATTTCTTTCTTAAGACCATGGTTGAAATCGAATTCACTCTGGTTTTCATTGGTTAGCCAACAATAGGTCCCAGTTCAAGCACCTCTTAGTGGTCATTGTTTGGGCCCTGATGACTCAAACTGAATGTAAACAGTAATTGTTAGTAATTATTTCTATTCTGGCCAGAAACCCTGGGGGTTAACTGCTGGGTCTCCCCCTCTCCCCCCACAATTTTTTTTGAATTAGGTAAAAGGGGCCATTCCTTGGCTCATTTCTTAACAAGACTTAAACACTGAGTGGTCATTGTCTCAGTCAAAGTGAGACCTCAGAAAATTCTTAGTTTAAAAAGGTCAAGGTCTCCTACTTCATGCTTGACCATCTCCAGTTGTCCTGATCAATATCTTGCCACTGGACCCAGATGGCTCTGGAGGAAAGAGTGAGACTGGTGATCTTGCACAGCCTTGTCTGACTTAAGTCCAATTCACTTGCAAATCATGGTATCACCTTCTGGATATTGTGGCCCTCTTTGAGGATGAAGGACAAACAACAACAGCAACAATTTGCTATGTAGATTGTAAACTTCTTGAAGGCCATGACTGGTCTTGCTCATTTTTTATCTTTCCCAGTGCCTGGCATAGAGCATTAGACACATAGATAGTAGACACTTATTAAAAGCTGGAAAAATACATAAAGAAAATTAATTAATTCATTTATAGGACTGGGACTACTTAACTATTTGGTCTTTGTTTCCCTAACATGTCAGACAGTACGTGGTACATTGACTGAGTTGCCACAAATTGAATTTTTTCCAAGCCCCAGTTTCCCTCATCTGTAAAATGGGAAGATTGTCCTGGTTCTTTTGCCATGATATGATAGAATAGGGAAGGTTAAAACATAAAAAGGCACATGTTTCTTGCCTTTCATGGGATTTTCTGAATGCCAGAGACTATGCTGTCATATTTGTGAAAAATCTGCAAAATAATTAAATGCCATATATCCTTGTATACTTATAAATTGACTCTTCTGACAAAATGTAAGCTCCTTGAAAATAGGAAATTTCTCATCTTTATTATTTTTTGGTTTTTGCCTAGTCTGGTAACTGGCACACACTAGGAACTTAATAGGTGCTTGTTGGTTGATTAATTGATGAAATATAGGGGCCATTAAAGGTAGACTTATCTTCCTTCTTCCTGCACTAGTAATCATAAAAATTTGTGTGCTTTAAGAAGCAATGTTTTAACAGCTTTAATTAAAAAGAATGTTTGGCTCTTAAATTCAAATGCAAATAACATCTCAAAGTCTCAGGAAAGCCCTTTAAGAGGCCAGACTCCACTCCCTTCTAGGTTCTAAGATCTAATTACCCACATATAAACTCTAACTCATGATCTCTGCATTTACAAATGGTCCCATTTATTTTTCCTCCAGCCTACAATTTTACCCAGATGCTATCTATTTCTAAGAGAGATTTAGTCATCCTAATCCTGCAGTTTCCAAAGATAATGATTTCCCAGAGCAAAGAAATCATTATAAATGAGTCCATATTGCTTAACTCTGATATCTTACTGCAGTTAAAATGAGGTCTTATACTAATGGGAATGAAAAGTAAACTTTCTGAGGCATTATAAGTACTAAGGCTTACAGAGACACCTTCCTTCCCTTTTAGTGAGGAGGGCTGTTTATAAGGAAAGCAGTGGTTTCTCATATAAATCTATGATCAAACTAATTTATTAAGAGGAGAACTCTAGTGAAGCTATCAAAGTCATACCATATATCTGCTAATTGCACCAGAGTTGAGAACTCTGGGGGCAAGTTGACTTCTGAGAAGGTAAGAAGGATGCTACAAAATCTTCTCAGTCATAACTATTGCTCAGAATAATGCATAGACTTTTGTGTTTCCTATTTAATTTGTTGTTATTATTTTATACACAAGACAACATTTTTATTTTTTGAAAAAAATAACATTGAATCAAATTTTATATTTATTCGGTTTCATAGAAAATCAATAGCATGCTTTCTGCATGATTTGGGAGCCATCACCAAGATAAATAATCCTATACATTTATCTGCCTTATTAATAATGATTCTTTATGAAGCCTTGGTGGAAATATGATATGATGCAATGGAAACAGGACCGGGATAGAATTCTCATGTTGATTTTGCCACTTATAACTTTGGTCAAAGATTCTAAGTTCAAACTTCAGTTTCCTCGTTTTTAAGACTGGCTCTGTTCATCTCATTTGATTGTTTTAATGCCAAGTCAACATGTATTTACAGTGATTTATAACCTTAAATGTCAATATAAAATGTTTATTAATAATAATAATAATAATAATAGCTACATAGAATTTGGGATTCAGAGGAAGCAGAGACTGCCTGCATCTCTTGTCTAAGGCCCAGTCTAGCTAATTATAGAATATTTCTTCACTGAGTAACAAATTCTTTCAATTGTGGTAGCCAAAAACTAAAGAAATGGCTTTGGCAAATGGTCCAGTTCAATTTAGGACTCTTTCTTGGAGGTAAAGTGACAGAAAAGGTGATAGGGTGATAAAGATCACATTCAGACTTTCCAAAAGCATTTGAACTAATTGTACTCTCAATATGAGAAATGTGTCCAGTGGCCAAGCTGATAACCTTCTCCATAGGAACTAATACATTAACAGTTGTGTTTTCAACGAAACTGTAAAAATAAAAAGAAGTTGCAGCAGAACATAAGAAAGGTTTGTAGGTTCTCTTTAGAGAAGGTAACAAAGGAGTTGTCATTGTTGATTTCATCACATACCCCAAAGCAAAAGAAATAATATTTTATAGAATACTTGGTCATATGATGAGTATGAGCAAAAATACTGCCTTCAATGTTATTGGTATTTATGTGACAATATCTATTTTGAAGGGAAGAGAAGAGATGAGAAAGAAGAGGAGGAGAGCAGCAGGGAAGGAGTGATGAAGGGAGGAAGGGAGAGAGGGATGAAGGGAGAGAGAAAGAGAGAGAGGGACAGACAGAGAGAGACACACACACACACACACACAGACAGAGAGAGAGAGAGACACAGAGAGAGAGAGACAGAGAGACAGAGAGAGAGAGACAGAGAGAGAGAGAGAGACAGAGAGAGAGAGACAGAGAGAGAGAGACAGAGAGACACACACACACAGAGAAAGAGAGACAGAGAGAGAGAGAGAGAGAGAGAGAGAGAGAGAGAGAGAGAGAGAGAGAGAGAGAGAGAGAGAGAGAGATATTGATTCTGCTGCCTTCAGGCTTTCTTGAGACTGTCTTCAATCCCTGGTTATTTAGCTGCTTCAAAGGAATCTGGCTTCTAGCTTCAAGAGAGAAGATAGAGAGTGTCAACCACACTTGGAAATGATATAAAAGAAGCATTAACCTATACTTTTCCATCGTGCCCTAAGATCCATTGGATTTTTTTCCTTTAACTTGCAGCTGAAACCTTCCACCTGTGGTATCCCCCATTAGAACGTGAGATTCTTGGGAACAGGGATTATCTTAATTTTCTATTTGTATCCCTGGTGTTTAGCACAGTGTTTTGCACATAGTAAACACTTAGTAAATACTTCACTTAGTCACTCACTCATTGGAAATTGATTTGGTAATGCCCAATAAATAGATAAGAGATTGAACTGAAAAGTTTCAAATAAGCTTTTTGGAGTGCAAAACAAATCTTAATGAAACCATGGGCAAACTCAAGAGTAGTGGAATTTAACATTAATCAATTCAGTGATTCTCTGAGCCTGGGAAAGGATATTTTCAAAATTATGAGCGTATGTAAGGAAAAAGGCTTCGTCCAAGAGAAAAAAAGCCAGGTGATTTTCAAGTGCATAGACCATATTCTGTTTAAACTGTGTCTTTCTTAGTTGGAAAATGTTTGTTTTAGTGTATTAATGTTTAAGATTATATAATGTAGCAGAGACAGGAAGGCTAGGATAAAAATTATTATACTAATTGGTTCTATTTCAAAGGAGTCTGTGAGACAGATAGTTTCTGCATCATTCTCTAATGTGAAATATCAATAGAAGACCATCAAAGAGGGAATAGAGCTGCTTTGTTGCATAGTTGCTTGAATTTAACCTAACAGCATTCACAAATTTCTCTGGGAGGATTGAAAATGACAGTCTTGAAAGAAGGTTCATCAGGGGAAAGATTGAATTAGAAGAGAGAGGCTGCTTTATGATTCTAATTTACTGGAGGAATTGCTCTTCTTCTGGAGCTTTGTGCCCTCATCTGTAAAATGGGGATGACTGAAGCTCCTTAGATGGTTAGGAATAATAAATGAAATGAGAAAGCTCCTTGAAAATCAGAGATTCAACCTGCCTAATACTGTTCAAATAGTAGAAATTATATTATCTTATTTGAAAAATACTTATAGGTATATTATCTTATTTGTATCCTTGGAAATTAGCATAAAGATGGAATGTGTGTTTTTGTACCCCAGTTCTTACCACAATGATTATTACATAGTTCTTAATAAAAAAAACCCCTTTTCATTCACTAATCCTGTATGTTATTCATAATATTTGCATAAGCATAAAAGAGTATAATGGAGATAATTATAACCAAATGCACTGTTATTGCAGAAAATGTAGAAGCAGAGAAAATCTATGAAGAACTAGACAAGACTGTCCAAATGAAGTAGAGGAAAATGATAGCAGTTAAAAAACAAACAATATTTTCTAAATGGACATTTCATTACGGATTTAGAAGTTATTTAATAGGTCTCAAGTTTCACTGAATACAGGGCACCCTGTTGTAGAATGATTTACAAAAATCTGAAACTATGCAATTGGATATCATAGATGCCCACCATAAGGTACAAGATGGCAGAAAAGTTTACCCAAGGTCTATTCTTCCATGGCTGTGAAAAGCACTCCATAATGATTATTGAACTCAATCTAAGAGAGAGCTATAGAACTGGTATACATAATAGGCTATTTGCCTAGATGGTGGCACATGAACATCTATGTTCAATGGGTTCAAATGAGAGTGCTATTGACTCATGATGCTTATTTGGAGAACCTAAGTACCAGCAAGTTTTGAAAGCTTTATGTATAAAGACTATCTCTCAAAGAAGATATGAAGAGCAAAAGTCACATCCTAGTGGTGACTTATCCTTTCATTATTCTGGTCTGGACCTGATTTGGTTTATATATGACGAGCCCTGGTTTAGATGTGATACTGGAACAAAATATGCTACTACTAGGTCATTTAGCAAGAGAGGGAAAAGAAAAGGGAGAAAGAGAAGGAGAGAGACAGACATGGGCACACACAGACACAGGGACACTAAGACAGAGAAAGAGAAAGAGGTGAGTGGAGAAAGGAAGAAGAAATGTGGGAGAGGAAGCCAAAGACAGAGATAGAGAGACAGACAGATAGATAGACACAGAGACAGAGAGGAAGAGAGAGGCAGAGAGAGTCAGAGAGAGAGACAGAGAGAAACAGAGAGACAGAGAGAGAGAGAGAGAAATAGAGAGACAGAGAGAATTAGAGAAGGAAAATATTCAACAAGGATTGGTACTGAAAACTCCTTGACTTGTTTTTGAAATAAACTTCCATTGCAATCTAGTAGCCAAACATTTAGCCCCTCCAGGTCTTTGTGACTGCTATATTCTCAACTGATGAAGTGCTGTTGATAATCTGAGCCAATAGTCCACTGAGTCAACCAAGTCTCTAGGGATGTCACTTCCTTTTAAGGAAAAACTGGTCTAACCTACATGGGGGTTGGGGGTGGGAAAGATTAGGATATTGCTGTTGTCACAACTTAGTATGCATAGGCCTACCCAATCAGAACTCAGACATCATCTAGAGTAGACAAGGTGTTTTGGATGAAGTAGTTTTCTGTGTCTTTCCTGGATTTTTCTATTCTTATCAAAGTCGAGATGTTAAAAGCAGCTATTAGGAGGAAGTAAACTATAGCTTGTCACCCTCATGGATACCCATAGCCAGAACATTTAAATCCTGTATTTCAAAGCATGCCTCAGACTCAATGGGTTGGAGGTTGGAATAGAGGATGGGGTGAAACTGACATATGATTTTCCTATTTCATGCATATAATGACCCCCAAGAATAATGCCTCAGGATTTAGTCTATACCCAGGGTGATTTGAACAAGAGCTATATTTACCTATTGATCTATGCTATGGAGTCTGAAAAGATAGAGAATATGTAGAAATCTGTATCTAGTACATCTCAACTGAAAGATCAGTTGGAGGAGATCTACCACCTAACTATGACCAGCCACAGAATTTGTCCTGTTATGAAATCTTGATGATCAGGGAAAATAAGATGGCTAACTTCTGTGAGAGGGTGAGAGGAATCAAAGATGATTTCAAAGTTGAGCCTGGTTGACTGGGCAGCGAGGGATTGGTACCATTTGTAAAAACTGATAAGGTAGGAAAGAGACCCTGTTTTGTGGGGAGGCTAAAGAACTCCATTTTAGATATATTGACAATGAGATGATAGTGATATATGCAATATAATACATATATTCAATGTGCATATGGAGGTCTGAGTCTGGAATACAAGGAGAGAAGTCAGAACCTCAGAGCAAGTGTTTTCATAGCGGTGATGATTCAAGTCATTAAGGTATATGAGATCCAAGAGAGATCCAAGAAATTACATTGAGAAAGGACACTGGGAGTCTGTCATCGAACCATAGGGAATGTTCACAGGTTATAGAGGAAAAAAAAAAATCACTCAGCAAAAGAGACAAATGGAGAATGCTTAGAAGAATCAACTTAGTCTGTGTGGCCAGAGATAGATAAAGTGCTAAGAAGGAAGTAGACACTCAAACCAGTATATGCCATAAAGAGGACAATGAGAAGGAAAAACAAAAAAAGGAAATCCGCTGTGGCTGCAGTAGGATAATGACAATCTCTCCTGTTTTCCTTTTATATTGTGTTTTCTAACTCACAAGTGCACATTTTTATTGAATAATTCATAGGGCACCCATCACTATGAAAACTAGGTCCTTGGATATACTTTAAAATTAATTATTAATTGTATTATGTAGGCAAAATTAACATTATGGCTGTAACAGCAGGTGCTAGTGGGAGAATTTTATTTATTCGATGCCTACTATGGGCAAGAGCTATAGGCAGAACATACAGTGGAGAAGCAAAAACAAAAACAAAACCAAAAAACAGAGCATTGAAAATGCCTGAGGAAATTACATTCTAGTGAGAGGCTAATAAATGACATTAAGAAACTGAAATCTAGTGAGATCTTTTGTGGTACCTTTAGTCTGACTCATTTGTCTTTGAATAATTGCTAGAGAGAACAAAGCACAAGGGTGAGATTTTTTTAAAAAGATAGCAGATAAGGGAGAGAGACCTGGCATTTCATTGGGATAGGGAGCTCCTGGTGAAACACTTAGTCCAGGGCTGGGGAATCTGCAGCCTCAAGGGCATGTATGTCCTTGAGGTCCTCAAGTGTGGCCCTTTGACTGAATTCAAACTTCACAGAAATCCCCTTAATTAAAGGATTTTTTTCTGTAAAACATGGATTCAGTCAAAAGGGCCCACCCAAGGACCTAGAAGATTGCATGTTGATCTATGGATGCAAATTGGCAAAACTTACCATTTCAGAGACCTATCCAGAGTACTGAGAGGTTAATTAAATTGTTAGGGGTCATACAACCAGAATATGTCAGAGGTGGGACTTGAACATAGGTTGTCTAAGTTCTGAGGTAAGCTCCTGATGTTTCTCCCCCTTAACAGTATTTCATTTTTTCCCCAATTACATGTAGATATTGTTTTCAACATTCAACTTTATAAAATTTTTAATTCCACACTTTTCGCCCTCCCTGCCCTCCCCCTCCCCAAAAGAGCGAGCAATCTAATATAGGTTATACACATATAATCATGTTAAACATATTTCCACATTAATCATGCTGTGAAAGAAGAATCAGAAGAAAAGGGGAAAAAACATGAGAAAGAAAAACCAAAAAAGTAAAAATACTATGCTTCAATATGCATTCAGACTCCATAGTTCTTTCTCTTAATGTGGCTAGTATTTTCCATCATTACTCTTTTGGAATTGTCTTGGATCATTGTATTGCTGAGAAGAGCTAAGTCTAACATAGTTAATCATCAAACAATGTTACTGCTGTCATTGCTGTATACAATGTTCTTCTGGTTCTTCACTTGGTGTCAGTTCACTTTACTCAGCATCAGTTCTTGTAAGTTTTTCCAGGTTTTTAGAAAATCTTCCTGCTCTTCATTTCTAATAGCACAATAGTATTCCATTACATTCACATACCACAACTTTTTCAGTCATTTCCTAGTTGATGGGCATCCCATCAATTTCCAACTCTTTGCCACCACAAAAGGACCTGTTATAATTATTTTTGTACATGTGTAATAGCAAACAAAGAAGTATTTAGCTCCTTGTTTCAGTTCAAATTTCTTTTGAGCCTTGCCCATGATTGTATCAAGTCTATGTTAAGAAACAGAACTTGTGAAACCCACAGTTAGAGGAACTTGCTCAGGAAGGGATAGAACAGGAAGGAGTTAATGAACTATTTATATAAAGAGAAGCCCAAGCTGAGAGAGAGCAGAACTGAGAAGGGGAAACAGTTGTGGAGGCTGGCACTCTGTCCTTTCTGGCTGTCAATTTTTTTTTTTT
>JAQQSV010007269.1:0-14067 GCA_028646515.1 Pseudochirops corinnae
TTTAAGGTGTTATTTTCTTCAGTCAGGTTGTTGACTCTCTTTTTGTGATTTTCTTGCATCATTCTCATTTCTTTTCCCAATTTTTCCTCCATTTCTCTTATTTGGTTTTCAAAATCCTTCTTTAGATGATCTATGGCTTTTAGGCAGTCTTCATGTTTTTTGGAAGCTTTTGGTGCGGGAGTTCTGATTGTGTTGTTTTCCTCCCATTCCATATTTTGATCCTTTTTGTTCCCAAAAAAGGATTCTAGACTTTGGTTGCTGTTCTTACTTTGCTTCCTTTGCCTGCTCATGTTGCCAGTGAATTACTTGATTATTTAGCTCTGTGGCACTCTGCTTCCAGTGGGGAATGCTCTGTCCCAAATCGCTGGTGTTTTCACAGCTGCTGGAGCTATTAGGAAGGCACTGCAGCCCCCACCAGCTTTGACTCACTGAAAACGCACCCAGGCCCACCACCTACGATCAAGCTCCAGGACGCTCAACACAAGAGCACTTACCCACTGAATGATCGCTTGGCCCCCCTGCAGTCTGCAGGCCAGGAGCTCTCAAGCAGCCACATGGAGACAGCTTCAGGGCCCCCTGCTTCTGCCACTTCCTTGCCCTGGAGGCAGTTTGACCTGACCACTTTTCTCTCTCATTTAGCTGAGATACACTGCCCTTTCACTTCGTCCTTGTTTCTGATGGCTTGATAATTCTGGAAACTGCCACAGCTGCTGCTGATCCACTCTCCTGAAGGTTCCACCTGGGGCTCGTCCTGGCCTCCCTGGGGCCGTGGTTACAAACTGGGCTGGTTTTGGCTCCCAGCGTGCTGCAATGAGCCCTTTGTGCTGAGGTGCTTTCAGTGGGAGATGTGTTTTTCTGAATTTCTGTGTGAGTTTTGGAGCCCTAAAATTTGTTTAGAGTCATATTTTATGGGTGTTTGAGGTGGCTATGTGCAAGCTGTGAAACCTTGCTGCTTCTATGCTGCCATCTTGGCTGTGCCCCCCACAACTTATTATTTAAAATTGTATTTTTGTTATTAAATTTTATTTTAAATTATGGAATGAAACAAGCATTTCCATAGCATAGAATAATAAAAAAGATGATAGCACATGTTATGGCATATCTACTATGTACAATTTGTTATTCCTTTAAAATATACAAAAAGAATATAAATTTATTTTCTCTCCCCAACCCTTCTAGAAGTGGCTACCATTAGAAACAAATAGGTATATATGGAAAATTATTCTATACATGCTTCTACTTTTCAGTTCTTTCTCTGGATACAGATAGCATCTTTCTTAATATGTCTGTTTTAGTTATTTTGGGTATTTATAATAGTGAAAATAACTTTTTTTGTTAAAAGTCATTAAAACAATATTGCTCTTACTGCATACAATGTTCTTTTGGTTCTACTTATTTCATGCTTCATTATTTTATGCAAATCTTTCCATGTTTTCCTAAAATCATTCAGGTCATAATTGCTTATAGCACAATCACATGACACAACTTGTTCAGCCATCCCACAATTGATTGGCATCCCTGCAATTTCCAGTTCTATGCCACCACAAAGAGAGTTGCTAAAAACATTTAGAAGGTATAGGTTATTTTCCTTTGTCCCTAATTTTCTTAGTTCACCTTAATCACTGAGTGAGCACTCCTCTACTCAAACTGAGACCTGTTAAAGATCTCAGCTTAAAAAGGTCAAGGTTTCCCATTATATCTGGGGCCATCTCTAATTGTCTTGATCTATAACTTCCCACTGGCCCCAAGACAGGTCCAGAGGAGAAAGTGAGACTGGTGACTTTACACAGCCCTCTCTCACTTATATCCAATTCACTTTCAAGTTATGATATCACCTTCCTGATATCATGGTGGTCTTCAAGAACAAAGGACAAATAGCAATATTGGTATATCACATCAAAAAATGGTCTAAGCCTAATTTCTTCTAGGCTGCTCTCCCATTTTCCCAGTAGCTTTTCTCAGATAGTGAGTCCTTACTCTAGAAGCTGGCATCTTTGAGATTGTATATTTTGCTACTGTGTTTGCTTCTATTTTTGCTGTGTACATAATCTAGCCTGATTGACCTATTTCTTGACCATTATTATATCATTTTAATGACAAATACTTTGTAGTACTAATTTGAAATATGGTACTACCAATACCCTTTCTTTTCCACTTTTTTTCATCGATTCCCTTGAAGCTCTCAAATTTTTGCTCTTCAGATAAATTTCATTATTATTTTTTCTTACTTTTTAAAATTATCCTTTTATATTTTGAAGGATTCCTTTTACTTATTCACTTGAGTGGACTCTACATAGAGATTAAAAGTGTAGCAAGAGAAATCATCAATGTCTCTTTTACATTTTCACCAGCCAATTCTGTCATTTCCATTGACATTATTTTAATCAACTAAGAGGACACTAAGTAGCTCACACTTTCATACTAGATTTCTGATTAGAACTGTATAGTTTACTTGGAATAAAATTTCTTCCTTGTTTAGTTCTTTCCCTGCCCTATGGCTAAATAATAATAATAATAATAACTTTTCCCTCTTCCTCTATTTTTTTTTTATTCAGAACTTCCATCTACCTAGGTAAAAATCTCTTCCCATCATAAACTGACTCCATACAGCCATGCTGATTAATTTCTAAGCAATGCTGACCTAAATCATAAATTTTTCTGCCTCTTTCTTTTGGTGTACTCTCTGGAATCCCCATGCCTTTTAGAAATACATATATTCCCTTACATCCCAGATAACTTCCTTTCACATTTTTTTTTCCATTTTATAAGACTCCCTAAAACCTTGTTTCCTCTTAAAGACAGGTCAAACATTGCCATTTTCTCCATTGTTTCCATGCCCTAATATGCTGGGAGAGAAGACATAGTTTCTTTACCCCTTTCTTCCTACAACCACTCCCATTTCCTCTATCTTCCACCATTACTAAGCGTCCACTTTTTTGAAGTTCATTTCAACTAGTGATAGTACCTTGGAAAGATATTTATTGCTGTTACTTACAAACTTTTGGATTCTTGTTGTCATCTTCCTTCTTTTTTCTTCTCCTCTATTTCCTCTTCTCCATGCTCCTACTCCTCTTCTTTTAGAATCCATTACTTGACTCATGGTTTTCTTCTCTACCTCTGTTCTTGTTCTTCACTTTTGACTTCAAAGTTCTTGATTGTGACTCTTTTTTGTTAAATTATTTTTAGTTTTCAACATTCACTTCCATAAACTTTAAATTTTCTCCACTTCTTTCCCTTCCACCCTCCCCAAGACAGCATGCAATGCAATATAGTCTTTACATATATATTCTTATTAAACATATTTTCACATTAGCCATGTTGTATAGAAGAATTAGAGCAAATGGGAGGAACCATGAGAAAGGAAAAACAAAGCAAGGCAAAACAAAAGAACAAATAGTATGCCTTGATCTGTGTTCAGATTCCATAGTTCTTTTTCTGGATGTAGGTGTTTTTTTTACCTTGAATCCTGTGGAATTGTTTTAGGTCATTGCATTACTGAGAAGAGCTAAGTCTATCAAAGTCAGTCATCACATACTGTGACTGTTACTGTGTGCAATATTCTCCTGGTTCTGCTCACTTCACTCAGAATCAATTCATATATGTCTTTGAAAGTTTTCTTAAGTCTGCCTGTTCATCATTGCTTATAGTACAAAAATTTGCCATTATATTAATATAACACAACTTGTTCATCCATTCCCCAGTGGATGGACATCCTCTCAAATTCTAGTCCTTGGCCACCTTGAAAAGTACTGCTATTAATACTTTTGTACATGGGGGTCCTTTTCTTATTTTTATCATCTCTTTGATATACAGCTTGAGCAATGGTATTGCTGGGGCAAAGGATATGCACATTTTCATAGCCCTTTGGCCATAGTTCCAAATTGCCTTCCAAAATGGTTGCAACCAGTTCACAACTACACCAACAATGAATTAGTGTTATAATATTTCCACATCTTCTCCAACATCCTGTTTTGTCATGTTTGACAATCTGACAGGTGTGATGTGGTATTGATGATGATTCTTTGAAAAACCTAGCCCTTATGTTCATTAACTTTTTAAAATTTGCATGACCTTCATCCTTATTCTTATTGCAGAAATTTACAGTAGTTGTCATATTCTACTCAACCTACCATCCCTTTCTGTTTTATGTTCAAGAATTTAAATGTTCTCCACTTCTACTTCTACTACTTCACTCCTCCTTATTTTTCTCTTTGTTCTTAATACAACTCCCAGTCCTTCAACCCCTTTTCACCTTTACCATCTATTATACTTCTTCTCACATCACATTTTTTTCTATTCACAGCTTTGATCATGGATTTAACCACTTCAAAAAGGAGCTATGCTTTGACATAATGCCCTTTATTTCTTGTCTTCATATAGATCTTGCCATGCCAATACCAAACTCTTGATCCCATAGTTGTCTTCTCCAGTCTTATTCTTGGGTACTGAATATTTTTTGGGAAAGTCATGACACTGTGATTACTGGTAATTCTATAATGTGAATCCTGTAACCTAAGCTGGATCCATACCCCTGTGTAGCAATTTTTAAAAATTAATTTATGATTTACTCTCTATCATATGCCCTATTATGACTATTGCAAAGTTTCTCCTTTCTCTTGAAGACCCCCGCTTTATCCACTTAACACATGACCTTATTTTTGCTTTTCTCAGATGAACTATATCATTTGTGAGGAGATCCCTGATTTTATCTTTCTCACACCACACAATATTTCCTATATATTTACTCATGCTCTCCTCCTTATATCCTGTTTCACACAATGTAACCCTTCTAACCAGGATTAACTCTTCCACTTGTGCATTTGATCCCATTCCTTCCATTTCCTAGAATTTGCCCACTAATCATTTCTTTATTTCATCTTAAGTCTCCCTCTCTCATTTGACCCTTTCTCTGCTGTCTACAAGTATGCTTAGATATTACCACTCATTAAAATGTTTTCACAATCTTACTACCTTATAATGGCAAGCAAAGAAGTACTTGGTGCCTTGTTTCAGCATTTAATTATTTAGCATTAGCATATTTGTTTCAGTTCAAGTTTCTTTTAAGACTTGCCCATGATTATATCAAGTTTTGTCAAGAAACAGAACTTGTGAACTCCATAGTGGGAGGAACTGGTTGATGCAACAGGAAGGGGAGGAACAGAGAGGAGCTAATGACCACATATAAGTAGAAGCCCGAACTGGGAAAGAATAGAACTGAGAAAGGAACTCTTGTGGTGGCAGAGTTGAGAAGGAGAAAACTTGTGGTATCCTGGTACTCTGTTTGTCTGTTCTGTCTGTATTTATTTGTGTTTATAATACTTTGTACAGAAGCCCTGGGACCTTACTAGAAGCCCTGAAAGAGGATGTTCTTGTTGTCTGTTTACAGACATCCTAGAGAAGGATTTCAGAGGTTCTGGGACTATACTGATAATTTGTGTTGAGTTCTCAAACCTTGTTGGTGGTTCTGTGTTGATTTCACAGGCAGATAGTGAATTGATCTTGGAGCTGGCAATGTGGTTGAATGTTGTTTTGGCTCTGTTAATCTTTGTCTTTCCATAAACAGAAACAGCAAAGCACTTGAAGTAGACTGGACACTGTGAGCTTCCATACTGGACAGGAATTGGGTGAGGAACTGGATGAAGAGCTGGACAAGGAGCTGAGAGCTGCCTACCTTTGAATCCAGGTGACAGTTGAGTAAATTTGTGCAAAAATTAGGACCATGGAAGAGGAACCATAGAATCTGAGAGCTAGCCTTGAGTCAAGATGAAAAGACCTCTCCTTTAGTACTTAGTGCTGACTGAGATCATGATTTACTGTGGCCTAGGGGCAGGAGAACTTTATATTCTGTACCTTGTACCTATTCAGGATGATTGAGTTAAGGATGTTTGGAAACTAATCTCCAATCAGGAAGAAAGAAGACTTTTTGACTCTGAGATTAAGACAATGTGACCCTAGGGGTAGAGAACTTTGACCTTTGTACTTTGTGCCCCTTAAGGAGGCTTGCTTCTTAAGGATGATTGAATTAATGACTTCCTAAATTATATCTTCTGCTTAGAACTAAGTGGCCACTTTGGTGAAAACTGTGTGGCCACTTTAGTGATAAGTTGTTATGTTATAATTTCTTGAATGCTGTACTTTGGTTTCTGTGAATGTTTTGCTTTAGTTTACTGATGAATAGAGAGTTCACTATACTATATGATCAGAACTTTAAAGCTGTTCACAGCAGCAGTCCTCTGGAGAGCTGCTTGTGCTTACCTTTATATGCCTCCTCAAAGTGTAATACTTTATCTCTGCTATCTTTTGTAGCTAAAGTTTAGGAAGTATAATGTATTTTTTTACTGCCTTCATTTCTCAAATTGCTTTCATACTCCAATCCTTTGCAGTGTGAGGAAGAGATGGAAAAGAGAAGAGTGTGTATCTATTAAGTGTCTACAATATGTCAGGCACTATGCTGTGCACTTCACAAATATTTCATTTGATCATCACACTAACCCTGTGAGGTAGGAGCTATTATTACCTCCATTTTATAGATGAAGAAACTTAGGGAAAGATTAAGTAACAGTAAATATATAAGCTGTATTTCAATTCAGGTCTTCCTTACTCCAGGACCAGTGATCTATTCACTGTTTTACTAGTTGCTAATGTAGTTTTTAGTCTTGCCACTTTGCTGGAATTGCTCTCTCAAAATTGCCCACAAACTCAATTTAACACTTGATGGTAATTTCTCTTTGTCCTCTGATTTTGTTTGTGTAGCCCTCAAAGGTCACTTTTTCCTTCCTTTTTTTCTTTCCATTGTTGGCTACCAAAATATACTTTCCTCCTGCTTATTCTCCTACCTGACTAACCACTGAAGGCAGCTGGTACCACAGTAAATAGAGTACCACGCCTAGAGTCAGGCAGACCTGAGTTCAAATCCAGTCTTACTAGCTGGGCAATTCACTTAACTACTTTCTGCCTGAGTTTTCTGAACTATAAAATATGGAAAGCAGCAGTACTTATCTCACAAGGTTGTAATAAGGATCAATTGAGATAATATTTGTAAAAAGCATTTGACACAAAGTAGATGGAAATTTAATTCCCCTTCTTGCTATTGAATTTCCTTTGCCAATTGGTCCTCTTCTTCTTTGTAGTATCTGCCCCAATAGACAAACCTAAGATGTCTTTTCACCCATTCCCCATTTCCTTCTTCAATCATCTTATTGGTGCCTATGATTTTAAAGATAACTTCTATGTAGAGGACTTTCCATCTCTATATCAGCCTTGAAGCCCTATGCAAGTCTTTCTCAAGATTAAAATAAGGGTAGAAGAGGATAGAAGAGGGTGTAAAGGGGCTTTGAGTCATGGGATATGAGACTTAAGGGAGTTCTTCTCACCTGGATTGTTGTAATATTCTTCTAATTATACCCTAGCCTCCCTTATCCCACCTGTTTCAGTGTTCTCTTCCTACTCAAATTTTCATAGGGTAATTTGTTTGGATTTCTTCTGTGTTCCCCCCTTCCTTTCCATGTAGAATATATAACTGTTAATGGAATGTAAACTATTTTGGGGTTGAGATTACATCCTATTTTATCTTTGAATTCCTAGGGTTTGCATATAGTAGGTACTCAAAGAACAGAACTAGGCTTAGTGGGTGGAAGTTGCAGAAAAACATGTCTTAGCTTGTTGTAGAGAAAAAGAAAACAGAAACTTCCTAACAATTAGAGTTGCCTAGTTAGAGCTGGGGGATGGAAGAAAAAGTGGTAGATTCTCCATCACTGGAAGCTTTTTAATAGAGGCTGGATAAAACTTTTTTGGTCATGTTGTATTTGGTGAAGATCTAGTTCATAGACCTTAGTTTAGGAGTAAGTACTATAAACCAATTCATGGTAATTTGTTCTCCCCAACTTTGGGATTTATGCCTTATTGAGATATTGTATTTCTCTTAAGTTGTAAACAATGGTTTACATACACAAATGGTTTTGTGTTCTAGGTTCCACTTTTATTTGGGTATATATGTAGAAATGTTTGACAGGAATCTGGTACTGGTGAGGGTGAGATGTGGCTATCTTAGATATCTCTCCCAACCACATACCTCAAGCATGTTTGTGTTCCCCAAGTCCAATTAATCAAACAATGCACAAGCATTTATTAAGCACATACTGTTTGCTGGGAACCATATTAAGTAATTTGGAGATCAAGATAAAAAGCAAAATAGTCTATAACCTTAAGGACTTTAAATTCTAATCAAGGAGAAAACACATATGTATATAAATGCACATAGGACATAAAGATACACACAAAGTAGCTGCAAGGTTACCTTTGGTGGGAAGGCAGAAATAACTAGGAAGGAAAAATCTCTTCCAGAAGATGATTCAAACTGCTTCTTGAAGGAAACTGGAGATTATAAAATATGCTGCTGGGAGCATGTGCCTGGATGCTGAGTAGTTGCTATGAGTGAGGAGAGGAGGATATTTGCCTCTGGGAGCAAGCTGCCTGGACACTGAGCAATTGCCATGAGTGAGGAGAGGAGGATCTTTGCCTGAGGTAGCCTGTCCTGTTTTGAAGGCTTGAGAATGTGGGTATTTACTACATTAACTACATGTGGCAACTTCATAACTACTGTGATGGCTTTGACTTTCTGGTTTTGGGACTCAGTTTTCTGGTTTTTGAATAAATGTTATAGATATATTTCCCAATTAGAGAGCTTTGAGTGGAGCGGTCCCAGTGAACTGCAATGTGGAACAGGAGTGGAGAACTGCCTCCCTGTGAATCTAGGCAACAGTTGGGTGAATTCAGGCAAGAGCTGGGAGAGCTGCTTACCTGTGAATCCAGGTAATAGTTGGGTGAATCCAGACAGGAGCTGGGAGCACTCAGCCATAGAGGAGGAGTTGTGGGGTTTGGAAGCCAGCCTCAGGTCAAGATGAAAGAGAACTGTACTTGGGTATTTAGTAGTGACTGATAGTATTGTAACTTTCTGTGATTTAGGGGAGGCTGGCCTTTGTACTTTCCACTACGGGTTAAAGATGATTGCCTTAAGGAGGATTACCATTTAAGAGTGACTGGCTTAAGAATGGTTGGAAGCCAGCCTCCAGGCAAGATGAAAGAAGACTTTAGATGGATACTCTATATTGAGGAGATTGTGACTTACTGAATGATATGTTTTGTTTAAGACTATGTGGCCACCTAAGTAATAAGTTGTTATGTTATATTTTCATGAATGTTGTGTTTTAATGTCTTGAAGATTTTCTACGGTTCATTGCTGAATAGAGAGTTCACTATACTATGAAATTAGATCCTTAAAATTATTCACAGCAGCAGTCCTCAGGAGAGCTGCTCCTGATTGGCTTTATAGTTGAAAAGTTTTTTGTATGAGGAATTGCAAACAGGCCAGCATGGATGACATATATTGTGCCTGTAGAAGACACAGGAGGAGTAGAAAGTGGTCAGTTTATGAAGAGTTTTAAATGCTAAGCGGAAGAGTTTTTGTACAATCCTAGTGATATCACGGAGTCATTAGAGTTTATTGAGAAGTAAGGGTGCTTTAGGAAAATCCCTAAATTATTTGGATTGTTAGGTAAAAGATGGATTAGAATAGGGAGAGATTAAAGGTGAGGAGACCCAATAGGAGGCTATTGCAAAAAGCAAGGCAAAAGATAATGAGAGCCTGAATTGGGGGACCCATGGGAAGATGGTTCTTCTGGAGGGACAATGAGCTCATACCTTTCTTTTTTCCCTCATTTTATGTGAATCAGGGACTTTAGACATCATAATTCTTTTGAAAGATGAAAAGATTAGTCCTGACTGTGATTAGCTTTGTAGGCCTTCTTATATTAATCATACTGTATACACATACAACCTTCATTTACATGAGCTGCTTCTGGACCCATTAAACACGTGGAGGACCTGGTAGTTCCTTTAAAAAATTAAGGAACATGATAGTTAGAAAGCATAATATTTTTTGCAGTTTAAATGTTCTTCTGTCTTTATTTGGTGTTTTACCTATAGAGCTATGCTCAGGTAATTAATTATATTTCTAAGACTGACAGATAAGAGTCTTATTTCTGGGCTATAACTCCTAACCTCTCCTTACCTCCTTTACTTTGTACCCCCTGCCCCACATCCAATTCAGTTATAGAGAGAATTTATGTTATGGTGCAGTCTAGATTAAAATATATCTTAGTTCTCTTCCTTTCATACACATACAAACACACACGTGTGCGCACATCTCTGTCTGTCTCTATCTGTCTTTGTCTCTGTCTCTCTGTCTCTGTCTCTCTATGTGTGTCTCTCTCATAATAGAAACACTTTTAAGTCCTTTATAGCATGGTGATCCAGTTTTGCCTACTGGTGGGTGTAACTAGGCTGTTGAATGTTATCAGTGATGACTTGTGGGCAAGATGTGGAATAAAAGAAAGATCTAATTAAGGAGAGGTGTCTGTGTGGAGGTGGGACATAAAGCAAAATTGAGGCATAACAGTTGGATGCAGAACTATTAAAAGAAGGAAGCAAAAGCCTTACTTGCATTGGATGAAAGGTCCATGGATGAATTATAAGAACATGGACCAGAATTGAGCAGGATAATGAGGTTTGATTGGTTTTCTCTGTACTACTAGTGGGAATATGAACTCTGGCCCCTCCCCTAAAACACTTCAATCTTTCTTTTTTTTCCCATTATAGAACTTATATGCTTGGAAGTAGCTAGATGGCACCAGGAGACAGGAAGACCTGAGTTCAAATCTAGCTTCAGACACTTGCTAGCTATGCAAGTCACTTGAATGATTTGGGTTACTATTTATTTATTGGCAAAATGAAGATAATAATAATGCCAACCTCACCAATTATTGTGAGGTTATAACAAAGTAAAATGAGATAATATTTATGAACACTTCTCAAACATGAAAGTACTCTATAAATATTAGACATTGTTATTATTAAAAGTACTAAGAGAATAATAATCTCCTTCATAGTAAATGGTAGTGAATTTCAGTGTTTTTTGCCAACAGTCACACAAATAGCATCTGTCAGAGCTAGGATTTGGACCCTGGTCTTACAGAATTTAAAGGTGGATCTTTAGCCATTATACTACCTGGCCTCTCAACAGATTTTCTATTCAAAATTTACATATAAGTAAACAAGATTAGAGACATGAAGGGATTTTTCTCCATGATCACAGTTGAAAGAGCTCTGAAGTTAGAGGATTAAGGTTCAGTTCTTTCCTCTGACATTTTTCTCCCTGTGTGACCTTGGAAAAATCACTTACCATTTCTGGGCCTCAGTTTCCTCACCTGTAAAATGAGAGGGGTAGATTGGAAGGCCTATGGGGTTTCTTCCAGCACTAGCTCTATAGTCTATGATCTCATATTAGGTAGAGAATGATGCTGGCCTGATTCAAACCCAGGTCTTTCCTGATTCTATGCCCAGACCTCTTCGTAGTGCCTCAGCTGCCATGTGAGAGCATGTATAATAAATGTAATTGTGTGAATTATATCATAGTTAATGATGCTATTATCTTACATATGATATTATCAGTAACCTATTTTACAGTGGTATGAACACATATCTGTACCAATAAAAGTAGTAAAAAATAATTGGTCAATCCTGTTGTATAGAAAAGGGGGCCAAAAGAGCCTCCATCACTTATGGGAGGTAAATGAGCTCTTCCAGGCAGACTGTTTGGCTTTCAGGCTCAGGCAATTTAGCTCACACAGATGGGCACTTTGTTTCTAAGAGGGAACATGTTTTATCAGCCTTGTTCCCATTGGGTCTCCCTTAGTAAGAGGCCAAGCCAAGCTCCCCGACTTATGCAATGCTTCAGGTATGTGTAAGAAAGTTGTAGTAGCCCCAAAATTGCATTGCCTGGGGAGGACTTCTTTGGGGCCATATTAATTTTGAAAATCATATATAGCCCATGTATCATGGTTGATTAATATTCATTTAATGCAAGCTGTGCCTGTGGAACTCACATCCGGTCTTCCAAGCTGATACTCTGTCATTGCTATAAGAAAGCTGAGAAAAAAAATCTTAAGCAATTTGCACAATAAGGAAGGAAAAAGGACTGAGCAACAGGGAAGTGATTCTCACCAATTTTGTTTCCATTTTCCCCCCTCTTTGTTTTCATTCTGATGCCAGAGCAATTTTCCTCTCCTTCTGAGCACTCCCCATTGAAAAGCTAAGTGTTTCAAATAGAAAGGGAAGATTCACTGCAAAAGCTTGCATCACGGCAAGTTAAGGGTATACCATCTGACCATTAGTCCCCCACTGTGCCACAGAAGGACCGTTTTGCCGCAGCAGAAAGTAATTTCAGCCAGTAACAATTATTTACTTCGGGGAAAAAAAAATTGTTAAAGGAGGTAGAGCCAACTGGTGCTTGTGAGTGTGAGGTTTACACTGGTTATCCTGAAATTTCAGCTAGAGAAGAAAATCTGCCATTACTTCTCAAGAAAACACCATTTCCCTGAAACCATAATGGAATTTCACTGTCAGAAGCATGATTAGCCTTCTCATCTAGGAAATCATTCTCCCCTCTCAAAGTCAATTTGCCTCAGGGATTGTGTAAGTTGCTCTGTTTAAAAAATAATCATGGGGTGGAGAGAGGAAGAAATAATTAAAAAAAAAACTTTCCATGTGCATTCATGGTTTGCTATTAGTAGCATATTTGTAGTTTTGTTATTAAAAGGACACAACATCAGTTTCCCTTGATTTCACCATTGTTTCCTCTAACAAAAAGAATGGGTCCCTTTAAAAATCTAGAAACATTACAATTACCTCTTGATTATTAGAATCAAAGGATATTAACTTTGAGGTGGACTGGACCTGAAATATCTCCTGGGCCAGGTCCCTTAGCTCTTTCATTTTATACATCTAAGGACTGAGACACAGAGAGCTGACATGATTTACTCCATGTCTCACAAAGTCAAAGACCTGAGATTGTAATCTAGGTCTTCTGACTTATTGCAAACTACTTTTTTGGTATTTAAAGTCCTTCACAAACTGGTTCTAATAAATCTTTTCATCCTTATTTTATGTTTATTCCCCTTCATCTATTCTTAGGTACATCCAAACTTGCTTTATTTCCATTTCTCACAGATGTTATTACAAATATGGTTTGCATATTTGAGCAAGGCTGTGGTCCATGTCAGAAACAAACTTCCTCTTCATCCTTGCCTCTTAAAATCCCAATTTCCTTCAGATAATGACTGCTCTTACAAGGCATCATGATTGATATCTCTATCCCCAGTGGTTTCTTCTTTTTTGTATGTGAAGTACTGATACTTTTGTATATGACCATTTAATTTCCTTTGAGGTGCAGAGGGAAAAAAGAACATCTGTATGAGACAAGCAGCTGGAAACTTTTATTTTCCCCCTCTTAGACTGAATGTATTGAGATGACCCATTGAAAGATGCCCAGAGACAAGTCCAAGGTGGGAATGGCTGCAAAGCATTCATTGTCCATCATAGTTTATTTTTACATTGACTTTTCAAGGCTTCAAAGGATACAGCTAAGAAACTCTAATTCATAGAACTCTTCTACGAACTAAGTACAAATTGCATATCATTTATTTATATTACACCCAACAGAAACTGCAGAGTTAGGAATGGGTCAGTACTGATAAGGAGTTCCTCATTTGAAACATTAGAAGCCATAGAAGATGAGAAGATGAAAACACAGAGATCATAAGGATGAAAAAAAAAAAAACTGGAGTAGCATGAAATGAGAAATAGCTATCCATAACTTCCCCTTGCTGCTTAAAAGAACTGTCTGAGAGAGACCAAGAGAAGCTCAGCTAAAGTTATTGGGAACTCATTGGAAGAAGCAAAATCCACAGACTGAGACAGCTCATAGTACGTTGAACCAGATTAAAATGTAATTGGAAAAAACATTTAACAAAAGAAATAAAAATAAAATAGAACATAGATAATGTTAGATTGTAAGCTGCTTGAAGACAGTGTAACAACAAGCACCCTAGCATACCTAGGGCGGCTACTAGCACAGGTTCTTAGATCTGCTTTTCTAAAGGAAAGCAACTCAAAATGGGTTAACAATCTTACTTTAATCAAACATATCATTTACCTAGTTCAGGAGGAAAA
>JAQQSV010007270.1:0-14067 GCA_028646515.1 Pseudochirops corinnae
CCCCCCCCCCCCCAAGACACTTTCTCTATTTATCTAATGGTACTTGAGCTTGCTTCAAAGTCATTCTACAATGTCCAACAGTGTTTATTATGTACTGGATATTTACTAAGTTTGGAGCATTGTTGGGGAC
Organism: Pseudochirops corinnae; assembly: GCA_028646515.1. Classification (NCBI taxonomy): domain Eukaryota; kingdom Metazoa; phylum Chordata; class Mammalia; order Diprotodontia; family Pseudocheiridae; genus Pseudochirops; species Pseudochirops corinnae. The sequence continues at coordinate 131 of JAQQSV010007270.1, forward strand.
ACAGATTGGTTATAGTGTTTGACAGTAGAAACATGCCTGTAGTGTCTGGGAGAGGATTTGACCATATCCCCTTTGAAGGGTGATCCTCTAGTCCCCATCACAGGCTTCTTCTAACACCAAAAGTTACTAAACAAATCGTGGTTCTCTATCAGTTGTTATCAGTAAAGAAAAATCCAATGAAATCATAAGTCAAGACAAAAAAGAAATCCACGTCTCATTTAGAGGTAGTGGGTTTGGAGTCAGGAAGATGGATTAAAATCCTGCTTCTGACATTTGGTTTTCTAGTTGCAGTTTATATCTAAGCTGTACCAACCATCCAAACTTTCCCTATGGGATTTTAGGCAAGATATTCCCTCCCAATCTTCTCTTCCCTCAAATGAGGGATTTGTATCCCACCAATAGAAATACACTATTATACCCACCAATCGCACCAATATTGGATCCCACCAACAGAAATACATTATTATACCCACCAATCGCACCAATATTGGATCCCACCAATAGAAATACACTATTATACCCACCAATCCCACCAATATTGGATCCCACCAATAGAAATACACTATTATACCCACCAATCCCACCACTATTGGATCCCACCAATAGAAATACACTATTATACCCACCAATCGCACCAATATTGGATCCCACCAACAGAAATACATTATTATACCCACCAATCGCACCAATATTGGATCCCACCAACAGAAATACATTATTATACCCATCAATCCCACCAATATTGGATCCCACCAATAGAAATACATTCCAAGAAAGTCTAAGATAGAAAGAACCCACATATTCAGAGCAGCACTTTGTGTGATAATAAAGAACTGGAAAAAGAATAGGGGAAGGAGTCATCATCGGGGGAATAGCTGAACAGGCTGTGGTATATAAATGTGATGGAATACTAATAGGTAATAAGAGATGATGAATATGAAAAAGTAAGCAAAGATGGGAAGATTTTCATGAACTGATAGGGAGTGGACTAAGTAGAACCAAGACATACATAATGATTGTAATCACATCAAAAATAAAGCACTAAAAGGAAGTTGAACTCCATAATTGCAATACCCTCTGGAACCCCAGATATATGCAATTTGATCCATGGATTTGTTATCTACCCTTAGGACTTCTGGACCTTTCCATCTTCCCTGCAGCTATATTTTCTTTTTAACCTGTTGTCTCCTCTAATTAGCATATGAGCACTCTGATAGCAGGGACTGTGTCACTTTTTTTTCTATTTGTATCCCCAGTAAGTACTTAATAAATGCTTTTTCTTTTTGTTTCTTTCATTCATTCATCCATTCATTGACTGATCTTGGTCCCAGAGAACAGATAATGAAATATACCTCCCTCCTCTAGGCAGAGAGGTGAGAATCTCTGGAGACAAAATGTTGAACAGAGTCAGATATAGTTACTACACTAGAAATTTCTGCTTAATTGCTTTTCTTTGCTAGAAGGGAAGATTCCATTTTAAGGGTTGTGAATATCTGAAAATGATTGCAATATAAAAAGCAAAAGGCATTAATATCATTTTATTTTAATGAAGGTTTTAGACTAGGGGCAGTTAAATGGCACAGAAGATACAGCCCTGGGCTTGGAGTCAGGAAGACTCATCTTCCTGAGTTCAAAATCTGACCTCAGACCTTAACTAGATGTGTGACCCTGAGCAAGTCACTTGACTAGCCATTCTAGCCTCAGTTTCCTCATCTGTAAAATTAACTGGAGGAAGAAATGGCAAACCACTCCAAAATCTTTGCCAAGAAAACCTCAAAAAGGGTCACAAAGAGTCAGACACAAATGAAAAGTGGCTAAACAATAACAACTGGACTATGCAGATGAGGAAGCATTATATGCTCAAATCCTGCCTCAGACACTCTGTAATTCTAGGCAAGTCACTTAACTAGACTGTGAGCTCCTTAAGGGCAGACATTGGGTTTTTTGCCTCTTTCTGTATCCCCAAGCACCACAGTGTCTGGCACACAGTAGGTGCTTAATAAAAGCTCATTGCCTAATTGACTCTCCCTTTCAGCCGTTGTTTCTTCTGTAAAATGAAGAGATTGGACTTAATGGCCTCTGACATGCTTCTTTCCATCTCCCATGATCTCTGAAGTTGCTTTCCAACTAGGTATATGACTTTATGATTACACTTACGTAGCAAGGGTTCAGTAGATACTTTGTCTATCTAAATGTGATGATCTCCACTTTGCAGTTGAGGAAACTGAATCCAAGAAAAGTTATGAGGTGCCAAGGATCTTATAGCTAGTCAGCATCTGATCCTGGATTTGAACTCAGGTCTCCTGGCTCCCAGTTCAAATTCTAGCCATTAAACCCCACTGCCTTTTAAAGATGGCACAATTGATGCATTCAAGTGATGAGGTACAGGCTTTGGAAGACCCCTTGAGCTCTCCTTAGATCTTTGAGGTACAGGCTCTGGGACCCGGACTTGAGCTTTCCTTGAATCTTCCCCCCCTCCCCCGAAGGCATTAGCCTGAGGGCATAGGCCTAAGTTGTGGCTCTGCCAAAGTCTTTAGCCTTCCTTTGTTCTAAAAGTTTCCCATTGTTGAAGGGGCCTGGTCCACCATTGTCTATGGTCTCCAAATAGCCTCCAGCAACTTCCCACCCTTAATCACTCATTACTGAAGTCTGACCCCATCTGGACCCCTGAAGACCCTCCCCAAACTCTTTACTTGAGTCTGACCTCATCTGACTCCTCCTGAAGACCCTCCCCAAACTCCTCCTCTAGACCACCTCTAGATCCCTCCCACAACTTTTCTGTATATAGGATCCCATCTCCCCTCCATGTGGTGTATGAGAGCACCATAGAATGCCCTAGTATAGACTTATTCTGTCCTGCTTGCCCAATGCAAGCTTTACAGATACCTAGGCCCCTTAAGAGTCTACTCAATATGACGAACTTTCAATAAACTTTACTTTTCTTTGTCTGAGAAGACTTGAATCGAATTCTTTTAGCAGGACCCGGCGTTTTGGTATTTTGGGGTCTCAGGCAACCCTAACCCTCTTTATGGGTAAACCTCTTCACAAGGAGTTTATTCTCTCATGGAAGAGTGATGACCAGCATTACATAAGTAGAATATGATACAATATGATACAGATTTCCTGCACTAAGAAATCTTGATGGAAAAGAGATACTTATTAGCTAGAGAGAGCAAGAAAAGCTTCACGGAGAAAGGAGGACCTTGGAGGAGAAGAAACTTTTTAACGAGTGGATGGATTTGAGCCTGGACGCCCTGCCCTGACCTGCCCGGCCAAAATGTCCAGAAGTCATTCAAGAGAAGTCACCTTCCAAAAAGCCCTTGAGCAACTCTCATAGCAGATCCAGAGGAAAGGCATTTCATAAATCCAATAAATCACCAAATTCTGAATAAAGCAAGTTATCATTCCTTACTTGTTAATTTCTCCATAGTTGTCCATGCTGGAAGATACAGAAATGATACAGATCACAAGTGGAGAACCTGCAAAAAAATCAAAGCAGAAGAAAGTGGGTTGTTTTTTTTCCAATTTTCCTTTATTCAATCATTCTTTCAACAAATACCTACTGACTGACTGCTACCAGTCTCCATATAGAAGAAACAGAAGACAGTCCCTACCCTCTAAGTGTTTCCAATCTATCTCGGGGAGATAAGACACTCTTAAGAGCCAGACTTTGTGCTAAGCACTGGGCATGTTAAGAAAGGCAAATACAATGCAATACAAAGCAGATCCCTACCCTTAAGGAATTTGCATTCTAATGGGAAAATTGACATACACACAGGTATAAATAATACACATCCAAAGCAGAAACAAGGTACTCTTGGAGGCCATCATTTTTTGTTGTTTTTTTTTTAGCTAAGACAGACTTGAAAGATCTCTCAGTTGGAGGTACTCCCTGGAGCAGAGCCTTGAAGAAACCAGGGATTCTGAGAAGCAGAGGTGACAAAGGAAAGCATTCTAGGCACGGGGGACAGGGATGGGGTAGAAGCCATTGCATATAGTCAGGAGAGGCCTAAGTCAGGGGGAGAGAGAGGAGTTAAAGGGAGATGGAAATAGGAACAAAGGTGACTTTTGGCAACCATGCTTTGAACGTCTCAAGACTGATATGCTTTAGTTACTCATGGCCATAGAACTAGTGGCATCCTAGCCCTCTCTCAAAGTCAGGTTAACTCAGTCACTTCTTTTTCCTTTCCTTCCCTTTCTTTTTTTCTTTTCTTTTTTGTCTTTTTTTTTTTTAACTGAGGGTCCCTATCTTGCCCAGGCTGAAAATACAATGGTCACTCAAGGACCGGATCCCACTACTGATCAGGAAGGAAGCTTTGACCTGTTCCATTTTTCAGCCTGGGAAAGTTTGTCCTCCTTATGCAGCTTGCTGGCTCCCTCTGCTCTCAGGGGCTCATCTTGATTCTAAACACCACAGATAACTTCTCAACTTAACACTACTGCAGCTCAGAACTCCTGAGTTTGAGCAATCAACCAAGTTCAGCTACCTTGGTGTTAGGAAGCACAAATATGCCAACCATAAGGGGCAGCTAGGTGGCACAGTGAATAGAGCACTGGCCCTGGAGTCAGGAGGACCTGAGTTCAAATGTGACCTCAGACATGTAACACAAAGCTAGCCCTGTGACCTTGGACAAGTCACTTAACCCCAATTGCCCTACCTTCGCCCCTCTAAAAAAAAAATATGCCAACCATGTCCAGCTGGAGTCACTTCCTAAAAAGTTGTTAGGACAGCAAGGTAGCATAGTGAACCGAGCCCTCACATTTCAGTTTAGGTGGATAGGAGAAAGCATGAAGGGGAATAATGTGAGACAGCTGGAAATGGAAATGGGAGCCATATAGTAGAGGGCTTTAAACTGAAGCCTGAGGAGTTAGCATTTGATAGGAACCCTTGGAGATCTTTGAGCAGGAAAGCAACACGGTCAGACCTGTATACCAGTCGCTTCCTGTCTTTGAACACCAGTTTTCTCATGTAAAAATATTGAGTATAACAGGAGAAATCCTCACCTCCCTCCTAGGCCTATTGTGAGGAAAATGCTTTGTACTCACAAATAACCTCATATATAAATGTGTCATCATTACTCTGACCTGAAATCTGGTTTCTATTGAGGAACAGACTAGGCTTATGGGAATTCTTGATGTGACTCTGACTCTTAACGCAAACGCAGAATCGTCTTCCTTCAAGCTGTCACAATTGTTGAGTGACTGGAGCAGGGAGGAGGGGCTGATGCTGCTGATGCTGCCCCAGAGAGAAATTCAACTGGGCTGAGGACTGGTAATGGATTTTTTCACTTGGTTGAGCGCCTAAGACAATGGTTATTAGCTACAAGGCACTGGTAAGAAATTGCTGCAATTTAGGCATTTTTTGCTATTGTAGTTAGCTGATTTGTATAAACTCATATCACCTGCTGTTTCTCAGCTCCAATTTGGGGTCTTATGAATGTGTCTGTGTGGTTTTGTTTGCAGAAAGGCAGGGGAGGCCTAAGAAACATGGTAGGCTCACAAGGAGGTCTTGCCATGGAATAATTGCACTTATTTCCCACAACAGGCCTGAAGTTTCCATTATGGAACTTTCATGCACTCTTGGACCCCATCATCCACACTGCTCCTGGTTCTGCCTCCGGGGCCAAACAGAATCAATCTAATCTCTCTTGCACATGGAAGTCTTTTCAGTTTTGACCATCATTCCTCTTTGTTGTGATTGCTGTTCAGTTGTTTCAGTTGTATCCAACTATTCATGACCCCATTTAGGTTTGTTGGGTTTTCTTAGCCAATATTCTAGAGCAGTGGTTCTCAACCTTCCTAATGGCGCAACCCTTTAATACTTGTATGTGGGCGTATCCGCATGTGGGCAGACCCACCTGGAGACCGATAGAGGAACAGTGTCTCAATTCCTAAGACCATCGGAAACATGTATTTTCCGATGATCTTAGGCAACCCCTGTGACCCCTGTGAAAGGGTCGTTTGATCCCCAAAGGGGTTATGACCCACAGGTTGAGAACTGCTGTTCTAGAGTGATTTGCCATTTCCTTCTCCAATTCATTTTACAGATGAGGAAACTAAGGCAAACAGGGTTAAATGACTTGCCCAGGGTCACACAACTACGTAATGTCAGAGACTAGATTTGAATTCAGGTCTCCCTAATTCCAGGCCCGGTACCCTCTGTCCACTGTACCACCTAGCTGCCCCATAACTTTTCTTTATTCTGGGATAAACAGTCCCAGATGCTTCAAAACTTCCCAAAATGACACGGCACCATGCTGACGACTAACCTGCAGATGCTGTCCAGCTTATCTTTGCCTTTGCTAAACTGTGGTGCCTGGGACTGAACACAAAACTCCAGATGGGTTCAGACCAGAACAGAGGACAGAGGGATCATCATCACCATATTTCTGGGAGTGCATCTCCCTTACCAGCTGACAAGCTCTTTTTGAAGTAGATCATTTATTTAACCACAGTGCCTCACCTGGTACTCAGTACCTAGTAGGCACTTAATAAATGCTTATACAGAGAACAGAGTCAAATAGAGCACAGGTAATAGGATAAGGTATAGATTAGAGAGCAAAGAAGAGCAGGAAGGGATGACAAACACATGAGATAACAGAGTCAAATTGGGAAAGATTTTGACTGACAAGAAAAGGGAGCAGAATGTAATAAGATGGAATTTAATGGGGATAAGTGTGAAGTCTGGAAAAGCAATGTAATGTACCAGATAGAAAACCAGGCTCAAAGTCCTGCCCCCATATTTGACTATGTGACCTTGGGTAAGTCACTTAAATACATATCGAAGGGTTTTTTCTCAAGCCTCATCCTTTTTGACCTCTCTATAGCCTTAGACACTTAGCTCACCCTCTTGTCCTTGATTCTCTCTTCTCTCTAGGTTTTCAAGACACCGATGTCCACTGGCTCTTTTCCAGGTTGTCTGACCAATGTTTCCCATCCTCCTTTGCTTGAGCTTCTCTCAGGTCATGCCTTCTCATTGTAGGTATGCCCTAGGGCTCTGTCCTAGACTCTCCTCTCTTCCCCTTCTATATATTTATTAATCTTTTAGCTCCCATGGATTCAATTATCATTATTATCCAAGTAATTCTCACATCTATTTATCCAGCCCTAACCTCTCTCTTGACTTCCAGTCTTGCATTTCCAACTGCCTATCAGATATCTCAAACTATCCTATAGATACCCTAAACTCAACATGTCCCAGACTGAACTCATTATCTTCCCGCGACCCCCCCCCCCCAAACCTTCCCCTCTTCCTAACTTTCTTATTATTATCAAGGGCATCACCATCCTCTCAGCCACCCACACTCACAAAATTCATGTCCTCCTCTAGGTCTCACTCTCTCTCATCCCCCATATCCAATCAGTTGCCAAGTCCCAAGACACTGGGGATAGAAATACACTGAGTGGAAGACTCCCCAGTCACAAGAAGCTTGCGTTCTAACAGAGGGGACAACAGTTACAATATAAGTAGATACAGACTACCTAAAATCCATTGGAGGCAGGATGGCATCATGGAATTGGAATCAGGAAAAACTGGATTCAATCCTTCCTCAGATTTTTCTTAGCTATACAACCCTGGGCAAGACATAACCCCTCTGGGATTGTTTCCTTGTCAATAAAATAAGGTTAGACTCAATGATCTCCAAGGTCCAGTCCTACTTCTACAATCTTGAGATCCCTCCTTGAGGGAGATTGGCATTCTTTTTTATTATTTTGTTTGCCATGTGGCTTCAATATGTCTCAAGAACTGATTCTCTTTGGCAATTGAAGCATGCTGTGGTTCACCAATCTTACTGTTTGAAGTTCCAATGGTAACTAGAGAGGAAAGAGATGAGGTTCTGGCCCCATCACTCACTGCAACTTCAGGTCATGATTGTGTGCCAAAGACTGAGGGAAAATATGACCTGTTGGATAGAAATAAACCTGAACAAATGTGTGTTTCACTTTTACTTCAATTTCCTGAAATCCACATGCCACCAAATAGATAGCTATCCACCACACATCCCAGGAAAAGTGATATACATCCAGAACATTTAGCTTGACTAGCTCTTCATTTTTGCCTGCAAAGAAGAGAATCAAATAGAGAATTTGCTGGCAAGGTAGAATGTGGTACAATCAGTTATTGGCTTGCTGTGAACACATAGTCAACAGCCTTAAACACACAATTTTTCTTAATTGTTACAATAGAATATTGAAGGGTAGACTAAAAAAAAGGAAAATGCTCTCAAGTTGAAACTCTGCTATTGTGATTCAAACAAGTTGCTCTCCTAATAGATTCTAGACATTTGGTCTCTAGACCAAAAGGTCTCTAAACATTTGGAAAAAGTAATTCTCCTAACTAGGGTAAGCCAGAAGGGAATTCTCAAAGTCTAATTGTATATTTTATAGATATTTATTATCTAAAGTTCTTTGCTAAGTGTTTGACTCTGGGATTGGACCTATGATTTCACTGGAACTCCAGGAAAAGGATATTACTTCTACCAGGATAGATAAGTATCATCTCTGCAATTTGCCATAACTAACATTTACATCATACTTTAAGGTTTGTTTAAATACTATTTCCCCTATTCCCACCTCCTCACCATGTACATAGTATCTTCCGGGAAAGTCACTGATCTGATAAACCTAGAACTGCTTCTCTACCCAGCTCTACTCCCAACTGCCAGCTCAACCTCTCAAGGCTAAAGCTGGCTCTCTTCTGATGCCAAAGGTCACATTGCTCATGGGTGTCTCCTGTCTTGGTTACTATTTTTTTCTGGGTCAGCTTCATGCTGAATATGATGTCTCCTACTCAATAAGTAGTTCTGTTATAATATGCCATGGTCAGTGGGAAGTGAAAGAAATCACCTCCCCTCCACTCCCACTGGTACCATTAGAGGCATAAGATTGAAGGCAAAGATTGATGCCCTCTCAAGAGTTGGGTTCTTCCTTTGTAATTGGAAGAACTACATAGTTCCCTGCTGCCAGAAATCAAACCTCTTCCAGTTGCCTATACCGCCTGCTTAGAGAATTAGCCTCATTTTTTAAAAGACAACCAGGAGTGTGGTGAGTCCTTCTTAAGTAAGGACTCAGATGCCTTCTAATTCCATGAAGGAGAGTTTCTTCCTACCTCCTAAAGGGGTAACAAAGTTCATCTTTTCACTTCCTTCATAACATTAACATCTTCTTGTTTTGCTTACCTGTCCCTCACTTTCTATAATTTCATTAACTCGGTTGAGAGGGTGCATTAATTGATGGGCAGTTTTCTGATTAACTCCAAAAGATACACACACACACACACACACACACACACACACACACACACACACATGCACACGCACACACACGCACACACACACACACACACTCATGCAGGCACAAACCATCACCCTCTCTTTACTTTGTTGAAAATGAAGATGGAGGTCATTAAGCCTTATTACAATTTTTTCCTCTTCTTCTGTCAATACACTGAATCCAGCTAAAATCCCCTTTTCTACAAGCTTTTCCCAATCCCCCATAACACTAGGACCTTCTCTTCCTTGATAATCTCTGATTTATTCTTACATTTCTTGTAAGAAATGTACATTGTTTGCACATTGTCTCTCTCATTAGGATAGAATGTGAACTTTTTGAAAATAGGGACTATTTGTTATCTTTCTTTGTACCCCAGCACTTAGCAAAGTATGTTGCACATAGTAGGTGCTTAATGTTCATTGACAAACAAAAAAGGAAGTAGCTGTAAGCCAAATATGCCAACTACTAAGAGCAAAGCATTTGGAGCTAGAGTAGACCTTAGAAATCCCCTAACTTAACAGTTCCCAATCTTTAGGCCATGGAACCCTCAGAGACCACCAAGTGATGGAAAGGAATCCCCAGATCCATTTGTACACCAAGCATTGTCATCATGATCTTTACTTGGCACCCCCAAAATGTACAGCATGAATTACATAATTGCAAATTAAATAAAACCTGATATAAAGAAAAACTTCCTGATAATTTGAGTTGTCTAGATGCAGAATGGGATGCTTTTTAAGGGAGTAGGCTCTGCTCACTGGGGGTCTCCAAGCAGATCTGAAAGTCTATTTGTCAAGGAAGTCACAGAAAGCTTTGTGTGGTAGAAGATGTTGAGGAAAGGGTCTGAGTTTCCTTCTAGCTTTGACATCTCAGGATTCTATCCATCTCTATCCAACGTGAGAATTCAGGGCAAGCCCAAGATAGATTCCCAGGCATTCTTCCTGGGTTTTTTATAGTTACCTATGCCCAAGTCTCTGTTCATTTCTAAACTGGGCGTTGAATAAGGTAGTTCCTTTACCTAATAACTGAGGAGCTAGCTAAAGCCTTTGAGAAGGCTTTTGCTCTGGAAGATCTGTAAATTCCTAACCATTATTCAGGTCCTATCTCCAATCCATCTTAACTGTGAAAATTTCCCTTCCCTCTCCCAACTGCACTACTGCCTTCAACTATGCTCCACTGGGTAAGACCCTCCCTCAACTTTTCTGACATTTCATATGTATCCCTCTTTTGAGGATATACATTCTGTCTTGAAATTATATACATATGTGTGGGTGTGGGTGGATGAGTGTGTGTAAGTATGTATCTGATATCCTCTTATACCGAGTAAAGGCTCCTTGAGGGCAGGATAAGCACTTATTTACCTCTGTAGCTTCCACAGCATCCATGGATAGCATTGTATATTACAGATATGGGGAAGGAAAAAAGAGAGGGGAGGAGGAAAAGGAAGAAAAGGGAATGTAGTGCAGGGAAAGGAAGACAAAAGAAAGGAAGGGAAGGCAAGGGAAGGAGTATCATGGGTCCTGAGTTCAAATCTTGCTTCAATCACTGCCTGTATGGTCTTGAGAAATTTACTTAACCTCTCTGTTCCCTTCTAAATGTATGATTCTAAGAAAGAAGAGAAGTTAGAGAAAGTAGAAGGAAAGGGAAGGGAGGAGTAAGGAATCAGGAGAGAAGAAAAGTTGAGCTTTTTTTAGGTTCACAGAGTATTAGACCTTGAAAGAACCACAGAGGTCATTTAGCCCAACTCTCTCATTTCACAGATGAATAAATTGAGTCCTGGAGAGGGACAAGGTCTTGCAGCTAATTAGTGGTAGATTTTGGGGTTTTTTTTCCAACTCAAAAGCCAAGGTTCTGATCTAAGAGCTTATCCACACATGCTACCAGTAAAGCCATGGCACTCATCTGAATGAATGGGAAAGAATGACGATTATTTTCTTTCATTTTTCTGGAGTGACTGCCATAGTTTTGTTTGAGGGCCTAGACACAGTCAAGAGACCAAGAAGATCAGGCCAAAAATTCTGTATCTCTCATGGCGTATGTGAAAAAATGCCATGGAGCCATAACTTAAAAAGGGAGACTTAACCAAACCTATCTTATTCAGAACAATCACATCCAGTCATCCCTGGACTCCAACATAGACAAAGCTGTGAAATTCCCAGCTCTGGGCCCAAAATGGAAATCTATGTTATGAAATAAAGCCATGGAGATGGGATTTCAATATGGGCAATGAGTCAGCTCACTGACTGCATAGCAATTCCTTCCCACTCCTGAAATGAGGACTCCATAGCCCCTAAAGAGGGGAACAAAGCATCCTGCTCTGTCTGGCTGCCAATCTCCTGGCTCAACAGTCACCCAGCAACCAAGGGACAAATGGGGAAGGAGGGGGAAAGGAGGGAGGAGCAGCCACTCTGAATGCATCATCCTAAAAGGGCCTGAAAGCAAGACTTGGCTGGGGAGTCAAATTCCCCACTCCCACACACACCCCAGGCCAGGCAGACTTCCAAGGCTTGGCTGCACTTTTTATCCCATAACCAGATCATCAGATAACCAGAGTTCGCTCCCCAGATTAAGATTCTCTCAGCCCACGTGAAGGTGTTGCTGTAACCTAAACTAGGCTCTCTTGGGGTTTCTAGGACCAGCAACAGCTTTTCATCAGGCTGACTGGGCTTTTTCCTATAACAGGATTTCTGCAGTGTGATTCAACTGCGTGAGTGTCTGTCTTCTTATAAGCAGACATAGGAGGAGGCTGAAGGTTAAGGGCATCTAATCTGGTTTGAGGGAGCTCAGGATTGCCTCAAAAGGAATACTGATTCCTGATTAAGCTATGTAGATATCTGCCTCTGTTTGTCTCTTTCTCTCTGTATCTCCTTCTGTGTGTGTGTGTGTGTGTGTGTCTTTCTCTCCCTTCTCTCTCTTTTTCTCTCCTCTCTCTTACCCTTCCTTTCCCTTCCCCTTCCTTACCTTCCTTCCTTCCTCCTCCTCTTCCTCTTCCTCCTCTTCCTCCTCTTCCTCCTCTTCTTCCTCTTCTTCCTCCTCCTCCTTCTTCTTCGCCTCTTTCTCTCTCTCTTTCTCTCTCTCTCTCTCTCTCTCTCTCTTTCTCTCCCTCTCTCTCCCTCCCTCTTTCTTCTCCCTCTTTCTCTCCTCCATTTTTCTGTCTCTCCCAATGTCTCTGCCTCTTTCTGTCTCATTCATGTCAGTCTTTCTGTCTACTCCCCTTCCAATCCCTCCCATACACACACCTCCCAGATATGTCATTCAAGACCACTATTCATAAATACTTAGTCATTCCAATAATAATAACTGATATTTACATAGTGCTTTAAAGTTTGCAAAGAATATAACAAGCATAATTTCATTAATTCTCCCTAAACCCCTAGGAAACAGTCATTGCAGGTACAAAGATGTCCATTGTATAGATGAGGAAACCATTTCAGAGAGGGGCAGTGACATGACCCAGAGTTCATTCAGTCCTGCATTTACTCCCTTGTGCTGCCTTTCTGGAATGGGGGGAAATGCCCTCCAGCTGCTTTCTTTGTAGGGATTAGACAAAGACAATAGGGCATCCAGGATGCAAAAGACAAAGATTTTCCTGATGCCCACAACTGATAAATGTGTGTCTGTCTGTCTGTGTGTATGAATGGATATGTATGTGTCGCTATGTAGGCATGTATACATAAATATACACACATACATATTAGTGTTTATATGAACACAGACATAATTCAAAGCTATAAAAGAGTTTAATATTACAATGGTGAAGCCTACATTCTTTCAGGCTTCATAAGTAGATCTGAGAATCATCAGCATAAAGCAGCAGTTCTTAACCTGTGGGTTACGTTCAATTTGTAACAATGAAAATACATCATGCGTATCAGAAAGATTCATAGCAGTAGCAAAATTACAGTTATGAAGTAGCAACGAAAATAATTTTATGGTTGGGGGTCACCACAACACAAAGAACTGTATTAAAGGGTTGCAGCATTAGGAAGGTTGAGAACCACTGGCATAAAGATAATAATTGAAACCGTGAGATGTGATGAGATTACCAAGTGAAGTAATGTAGAGGGAAAAGAGAAGAAGGCCCAGGGCAGAGCCCTTGGGGACACCCACTTTAGCATGTGTAACCTGCATGACTATCCAGCAACAGAGACTAAGAAGGAGCAATAAGATAGACAGGAGGAAAATGAGAATAAATGAATACCATCGAATTCTAGAGAGAAGAGAGCATCGAGGAGGGAAAGGTGACCCATAGTGTCAAAAGCTGCCCAGAGGTGAGGATTGAGAAAAAGCCACTGGATTTGGCAATTAAGAGATCATTGAAGGGCAGCTAGGTGGCCGGTGAATAGAGCACGGCCCTGGAGTCAGGAGGACCTGAGTTAAAATCTGGCCTCAGACACTTAACACTTACTAGCCATGTGACCTTGGGCAAGTCACTTAACCCCAATTGCCCCTCCAAAAAAAAGACAAAAAAAAAGAGAGATCATTGATAACTTTGGAGAGGCCAGTTTCAGTTGAATGATGAAGTTAGAAGGCAGATTATAGAGAGTTAAGAGAAAAAAAGAAGTAAGGAAGTGAAAGTATCAAACACATATAACTATATGATACGTTATAAAATATATGATCATATACATATTATATATGTTTAAGTGCTTATTTTTGATTAT
>JAQQSV010007271.1:0-14066 GCA_028646515.1 Pseudochirops corinnae
GCTCCTCTATGGCTTGCAAACAGTCTACATTTTTCTATGAAGCTTTTGGTGTGGGAATTCTGACTGTGTTGTCTTCCTTCTGTTCCATGCTTTGATCCTTTTTGTCCTCAAAAAAGGAATCTAAAGTTGGATTGCTGTTCCTACTTTGCTTCCTTTGCCTGCTCATGTTGCCAGTCAATTACTTGACCTTTTAACTCTGTGAAACTCTGCTTCCAGAGAGGAGGGCTTTGTCCCAACTATGTTTTTTTTTTTTTTTTTTTTTTTTGCTGCTGCTGCAGCTATTAGGGAACTGTTGCAACCCCCACCAGCTTTGGCTCACTGTTCACACACCTCAGGACTACCACCCAAGACCATGATCCCAATCCAGGCAGCTTAAGGCAAGAGCACTTAGCCCCTGAATGATCACTTGGCCCCCTTGCAATCTGCAGGTCGCAGCTCTGAAACAGCCACATGGAGGTGGCTGCAGGGCTGCCGCTTCTGCTGCTTTCTTGCCCTGGAGGTGGACAGCTGTACCGGCTTTTCTCCTCCAGATTCAGCTGAGTTCCACTAACCTTTCACTCAGTCCTTATTTCCTATGGGTTGATAATTCTGGAAATCACCACAGCTGCCAATGATCCACTCTCCTGAAGGCTACAGCTGCAGCTTGTCCTGGCCGCCTCAGGGCCAAGACACAGTTTCGGGCCAGATTGGTTTTGGCTCCTATCACGCTGTGATAAGCCCTTCCTGTCCCACCTGCTGAGCTAACTTCAGTGGGAGCTTTGTTTCTCTGTTCTTTTGTGAGTTCTGGAGCCCTAAAATTTGTTTAGAGTCATATTTTATAGGTATCTGAAGTGGTTATTGTGGGAGCTGTGGAGTTTTCCTGCTTCTATTCTGCCATCTTGGCTCTGCCCCCTTTCAGCCTATTCTACTTTTTAATGTATTGTTTTCTTCTGTATGTTTTTGCCTCCTTTATCAAACTGTTGAGTCTTTTTTTTCATGATTTTTTTGCATTACTCCCATTTCTTTTTCCAGCATTTCCTCTGTTTCTCTTGTTTAATTTTTGTATTCCTCCTTGAGCTCTTCCAGGAATATTTTTTTTGGCCCTGACACCAGTTCACATTTTTCTTTGAGTCTTTAGATAAAAGCAGTTTTGATTGTGTCTTGTCTTCTTTGGGTTTGTGTTTTGATGTGACCATAGTAACTTTCTGTGGTCAGGTTTCTTTGTTGTTGTTGTTTGCTTGCATTTTCTGCCTTTTTTTAATAAAAACTTTTAACATTATGTTAAAGTTGGGCTGTGTTCCTGTGCTGGAGGGGTCACTGTCTCAAGCTTCAGAGTTTTTGTGCAGCTGTTTTCAGAGCTAATTCTGGGGTTCTGAAAGTTTTCATTTCTTCCAAAATACTATGCTCTAAACAGAGATGTTTCTACTGTTTTCATGACCTGTGCTCTGGTCTGTGAGTGACTATAAGGACTCTTTTCAGCTCTGGAAATATGACTAGGGTTCCAGCTTCCTTACAGCAGCAAACTCTGTTGTGCTACTGTTCCTTCTCACTCTGGGATTCTGATGGAGGCATGATACCTGTATCTGTGTATAGGCAATACAACAGAGTCCTGCACCCAGTACCAGCAAAGGGAAGTCTGTATTCTTCTTCTGACCCATTGACCCTCCTACCTATTGTAGGTTAAGAACTCCTGAAGCCACTGTTGCTGATTTGGTTGCCCCCAAGGATTGCTACTGACTTGCTAGGGCATTGCCTGCACTGGACTATATTCCACTCTCACCCTAGTGTAACAGACATTTCCTCCTGACCTTCTAAGTTGACTTGGGCTGGAAAATTGTTTTACTTCATTCTTTTGTAGATTTTGTCACTCCAGAATTTGTTCTGAGGTGTTATTTAAAGTTGTTTGGAGAGGAATTTGTGAGGGTCAGGAGAGTCCCTACCTGTTCTTTACCAACTTAACTCCAACCTCCACTCTTTCTAACATTATCTTGGAAAATATGCAATGATTTCTAAGTCTAGGGTCATTTAATGATAAGCCTTTGAAATTTCCGGTAGCAGTGATTTGATCTTGCATTGCCATCATAAAATCCTTGTCCTCTCCTGACACACATGCCCTGTTATAAAAACAAAACAAAACAAAGAAACAAAGAAACAAACAAAAAACTGTATCAGTTATCTTATCTTTTTCTTTTATTTTTGGGGGAGGGGTTTGAGACAGTTGGAGTTAAGTGACTTGCCAAAGGTCACACAGCTAGTAAGTGTCAAGTGTTTAAGGCCGAATTTGAACTCAGGTCCTCCTGACTCCAGGGCTGTGCTCTATTCACTGCACCACCTACCTGTTCCTCATCTATCTTTTCAACTGGTCTTTGTTAATATCTTATGTATGTGTTATGGCACTTTCAGGCAACTTATTAAACTATTATAGAATTAGGAATAAGTTTTTCTTTCCATCCTTGGGACTTTTGGGTATAACCTTTTTGCTTCTTAGCCAATATATTATTTTCTTGAGTGCATAAATTCTTTTAAATGATATCATATGAGAATGCTTTTTATGAAGCACGTTAGTATGCAATCATTCAAGATTTGTAGTGGTTGCTGGTTATCTCATCTTTTCTTAACAGATATATGATACCTTTTATTAAAAAAAAAGTTGGAGTCTGAGAATAATTTGGCAAAGTGCTCAGCTAGTAATTCAAGTGTCATTGATAATTATGGATTTCATTCACCCCCACCATTTTCTAGTTTTGCAAAGAAGCTAGAGTTTTAATCATGTCTCTTAACATTACTGTTCCATCATTTATTATATTACATTGTAGCACCAATGTAATATTCACAGAGCCCATGATCATTAGAAATATACCTGTATGGCTATCGATTGCCAACTACAACAGACTCTCCATATAGAAGATAGAAGCAAAATATTTATTCAGACACCAGAACATCAAATCCTCAAACCTAGTAAGCCAGTTCCATCATAGTAGAAAAGAAGTTAAGCCACAATAGCACAGGGAGCCACAGCGTGCGTTAGCCTTCCCACAAACCAATATTTTTGCTCACAAGCCTGACTGACTCCCTGGGACACATGTTCTTCTCCTCCCAGTGTAGCTAGCTCTGACTCCCAGCTTCTCGTGGGGTCTGCTCCACCCTTCAGCAAACTTCTCCCACTACAGGCTCCGTGTGACCACATTTAGCCTACTGGGGGCAGAGTATATTTTCAAAGCAGAGAAAGTCTTTGAAGTCCCTTAAGCTTATTAAGGGGCAGGGAAGATCTTCAAATTTCCATTAGCATTACATACATATATGCAAAGTTTCTGCTTTTTATTTTTTACAGTTTCTGTTATCATTATGTTAAACTTCTTGCAGCCACATAGATAACTAGGAATTTTCTACTTCATCAATTCTTTGTGTATTCTCTCTCCTCTCCAATTTTCTATTTCTCAATTGTCTATAGTAAGGTTTTTTATTTGATTTTTTTGTAATAATTGCTGATATATTCTAAGACCTTTTTGCATGTCTTCTACTGCCCTTTTAAGTTACTTCTGTCATGGTGGCCTTAGATTCCTGTCCTTAGAAGTATCATTTGATTGATTTATTATTCCTGCTGCATTTCTTATGATGAATATGATGTGGAAAATTTTTTATACTTTGTTGAAAATATTCTTGGTGAGTTCAACTATTGTTGTTAAAAGTACATAGCATTTAAAAAATTGTTATAATTTGTCTACTAGCTGTAGTCCTGTTGTCAAACCAAGAAAATTTTTTTCATAATTCCAGTTAATCTGAATTAAGTGAATTTTTAATGACCACAGAGTATTCAACTTCACTCTGTTTAGATTTTTATAGTTTACTGATTTCAGCTATTACATCTAATCTAGACTTAGGGTATGCTCTTACATTTCTCGTGTTCTGGTTGGCAATATGCTGTTTTGTATCTTGGAGCTAAAGGTACCATTGAATTAAAACATTATGAAACTCCTGCATATGACTAAAATATTTTTCCAGTTTTGTTATGGGATTTTATTTACACAGATGAATTTATGTCTTCTAATTATTTCCTTTTCATATAAGTTTATAATTTGTCCACTATTGTGGTCAGTGAGATCCACACTAAAACATTTTCAGCAAGCATTTTATTAGTATTTCTCATTTGAGAACTGGTAGGGCAGATTAATGGGTGGGAAAGTGGATGATACATAGGGTTGATGAAAAGCTGAGTGGTATGGAAGGTAAGTGTGGAAGTGAAGTTGTTGTTGAGACTAAAGAAAGGAAATTTAATGGACTGACAAGTTATAAAGAGGCAATGATTTCCTTTACAAAATTTTAATAGATGTTTATGATTGAGATGTAAACAACCATAAGTAGTTTGGAAAAGAAAACAGAAAAAAAAAACTTAGCTAGTACTGAGAAGAGGGAGAATTTTGCAGTATCTTACATTGTGCTTGACATAATTATTTCTTCTGCTGCTGAGTGACCATTGTTTATGTTCTGAGAGGAGGCTGAACTCTCTCTGGTAAAGAAGGTATTCAATGCTTTGCCATACTTCAGATGGTTAGGAAGAATGAAGTGTTTTTAAAGGAAGCATAAACTGGGCTTCAGTAATAAAAAAATCGCAAAACAAAGACAAAAGACAAAAGCTAAAACAATGTGGAGGAGGGGAAAAGAGAGACTATGACCCCTGTTAAAAGAGTGGAGAAAGGAAGAGATTTATATAGAGGAAAATGAAAGGGGAAAAGGTACCTTCATAAGAAAAGCTTAAAAACAAATTTGAGGCACTTCCTGAAGAATAGAGCTGGATGTTCTGAGGAGGTTGCTTGTCCTCCAAAGTGACACAGGCATAGGAACAATCATGTGAGAGATCACCCTGTAAATGTCAGAGGAAGAGGAGTAGTAATAGTTGGTGATTCTCTGTGCAGAAGTTCTAAGGCAGCCGTCTGACAATTCTGTTGTCTTCTTGGGGCATGTATCCGAGGCATAAGAACTTCACAGATGTTATCTCATTTTATTTTTACAACAGCCCTTGGAGGTGGATACTATCATTTCCTTTTTGCAGTTGAGAGAAATGAGGCAGAGATTAAGTGATACCTAGAAAAAGGGTGGCTAGGTGGTGCAATCCATTTTTATAGCATAATAATATTCCATCCACTTTATATATCATGATATGTTTACCTAATCCCCATTTGCTGGATACTTCCTCAGTTTCCAGTTCTTTTTTCCACCTCAAAAATATCTGCTCTAAATATTTTTGTACCTTGCTAGTTACTCATAGGGTCTAATCCCTCCCTTAATCTAAACTTCTTCTTATTACTACCTCTCCCTTCACCCTTTTCTCTCCCATTTCCCTGTTGAGTGAAATGTATTCCTATACCTAGCTATTTGTGTGTATTCTTCTCTCCTTTGGTCAATTCAAAAGACAATGAAGTTTGTGCCAGCCGTTCCCTGACCCCTTCCTCCTGTTTTATATAGTTTTCTACTTACATACTCTGATGATGTTAGGTAATTTCCCCCATTTTTACTGCTTCTCCTCCTTCTGCAATATATTACTCTCCATACTATTACTAATGCTGATGCTAATGGCCTACATTTATATAGCGCTTCCTATATACCAGACACAGTGCTAAGTGCTTAACAAATACTAACTCATTTGACTCTCACAATAACCCTGGGAGGAAAATGCTATTTTTACTCCCATTTTACAATTGAGGAAACCAAGGCAAACAGGTTAAATGACTTGCCCATGGACACACAGATAATAAGTTTCTGAGGTCAAATTTGAACTCAGGTCTTTCTGATTGAAAATTCAGCGCTTGTTTATCCATTGTACCACCTAATTGCCTCTATAAGGAAGAGAAGAGGAGGGAATGAATTCTTAACATGGGGGACAATCAGAGTGAAAAACAGAGGTGGGAGATGGTGTACCAATCCTAGGAAAAAACAATTTGGCTGTATGTCAATCAGTCATAATAGGTGCTTAATAATATGTCAGATTAAGTACCTACTATGTGCCAGAAATCGTTAGATACTAGAGATACAAGACCAAAAATGAAAACAATCTAGAAACTTTTGAGGAGCTGAAGGAGAGTGAGGTGTAGTAAAGCTGGAAAGGTAGGTTGGGGATATGCTATAAAGCATTTTAAATTGGAGACTGAAGAGTTTGTATTTTGTCTTAGAGGCAATAGGGATCCAACGGATTTTATAGGGTAGGAGTGACACGGTCAAACCTGTGCTTTAGAAAAATCACTTTGGCGACTTGTGTGGGATTAGAAAAGAGAAAAGCTTGAGGCACTTGGGTCAGATGGGAGACTACTTTAACACTCCAGTAAAAGGCAATGAGTTCCTGAGGTTGGATGAGGGTTTAAGTGTAGAGAGCACAGATATTTGTGCATCCCCTATTTTCTCTGTCTTGTCATAGTGTCAGTTTTGTGATCTCTAGTAAATAATTATCTTCACTTTATACTATATTTCTATAACACTTACATTTTTATCTCTCATCTTTGATCCTCATTGAAATGCTTTCTGTTATGCTCTTCCCCAGGCTGATGGGTGTCCCAGACTCAGTACATACAATCCCACTCTAGTGTCTTTTCTTTAGATTTTATCTTATGTTGAATATAATTCTATTACCATGTTACAGTAGTGGCTCCCATTTCACTTCATTCCAGTGAAATCTGGCATCATATTTACTTCTTTATGTTAACACATCAGATTTATTTTGCTTGTTTGTTTACTCTGAGCATTTGTATGTAGACGTTTAAGGGCACAAAATTGATTCTTGATCCTTGTCTCTATTTTTCCCCTTGTAAATCACTGTGCTTGTCTTCTTCTTTCTATGTTGTGCATCAGATATTCCATTGCATTCTGATGTATTATTTTTCATGAGTGTCTTTGTGCCTCCAATTTTCTTCATTCTCAGTATAAAACCTTTTTGATCAAAATGGCAAGTTTATAGCAAAACATTCTTTTCTCTCCTAGGGAGATGAATTTCTCCTAGTCAAGAAATGAATATTTCAATGTGCTGAGCCAAATAGCAAAAAATGATATTAATAATAGCTTGTATTTTTAGCTGTTTAAGCTTTGCAAAGTACTTTATTAATATCACTCCATTTTATCTTCCCAACAACACAGGCAAGTAGTTGCTATTATGATCTCTACTTTACAGATGAGTAAATGGAGAGTAAGATACAGAAATTAAGTGACTTTTCCAGCAGGATGCAGTTGGTCAGCGTTTGGGGCTGGATTGGAACTCCAAGTGTAGAGCTTCACCCACTGCTCCATCTAGCCATCTTATTCAATAATAATATAAAACTGGCAAATTTTTCATGCTCTATATATTCTTTTCTATTCCAAAGTCTTAACTTTTAATTGGAAGTAACAATGAGAATGAAATCCATCTCCCTTAAAACTTCTGTTTCTTGCCAGGACCTTCATAATTACTTATTATTTTTTTTCCAGTTTTCTCCTGACGATCAGAGAGTGGTTATTGGCTACCATGCCCTCAGTCAGAGTCATACGCCAGATGTGTTGCAAGATGATAACACATCCCCCGATCGATTCTCTCTGCTTTATCTACTGCTGCTTTCATATTCCTCCATAGGCAGTTACTGAAGATAACAAACAACATTTCTTCTCCTCCTGGGACTAGCAACAAGATTCCTCATATTTGTTGGTGCCGGTGGATTCTTCTTATCTAACGGAATGTGGAATTCTGTCTCTTTCTCAGAAAATTCAAATATATATCCTGCAGGAAGTCTTTTGCTAATCATATAGCACCAGTATTCATATTTTAATACTTTTTTAGGATTGTCTTATGTCTCTTCAGAAGCTGTTGCTTCTTGGTTTCTTTTTTCAATCATTTCTTCCAATCTTGTCTAACACCTCTATCCATTTATCCAGATCCCCAAACTTTTTCAGTGTTCCATATGCTTTAGGAAGTTAAATAGCATGTTAACATAACAAATCAAAGAATCTCAAAGCTTAAAATTACCTTGAAGGTCTTATATTCCTACCCACACCTGGCTAAGAATTCTTTCCTATATTATTCCCAATGAGTAGTCCTCCAGAATTGGTTATTGCCCCAAGCAGGAAAACAAACAAAATACCTAAAATCTTTAACTAATATTTTATATCTCTAGTATAGACAGAGTGAGACCCATGTTAAATTTTTTGAATGGATTGTATTTAGTTGTGGTTCCACTGAAAATTCTTGCCACTCTCCTTTTAAACATTCAATTACTGTATGACTGCAATATTCTTTAGCGTTATAGTGAGTAGATCTGTTTCACATATATATGTGTATATATTTAAATATATATATGCACATATATATTAAATTTGATTAGCTTAATCTTTTAAGAAGCCTTAGCCTTTATTTTAATTTTGTGTATTGTATGACCATTGAAAGAGACTGGAGACTGTAATAAAATGACTCACATGGAAAGGATCCATAAAATTAGGTATTCAAGACTATTAAATGTGCTGACCAGAAATATAATGTTTTGTAACTACATAACATTTCTTCATTTGTAGTCAATATATTTTAATACTTGAATTCTCAAGCATAATTTTTTGAGACAGCATGGGGCTGAGATTTTATTTCAGCTGCGTTTTCCTTGATGAATCATTACTTTTATTAAACACATGGCATTCTGAACTTGTACCTAAGTAATTTTAAAGTGGAGAATGCCATTTGAATATAATTTTTATTGATGATTTTGTTTTTTACATTGCCTGTGTTTCTCCCTTGAGTCCTCCTTTCCCCAATCCCAGAGAGCCATTCCTTAATGTGAAAGCCATCTTACTGAAGTGATTTTTTTTCTCAGTGTGTACTTATCACAGATCTCCTTGAAACTTTGGAATAATTCTTTGTCTCTCATTTCAGAATTATTGACCAACAACTCATAAATCCTTCCTTTGAAATATCACCTGGTCTCTTGTAGCACTTGTAAAAAATCAAGTGAAATTTAAGTAATATCAACTGGCTACAACTTTTGAGGACATTCATTTTTTAAAGTAATCTCTCTAGGATCCAGAAAGCTATATTTCAAAAATGTTACTGGAGGCCTATTTCTCACTGAAAAGCAAGTTGTTACATTTTAATTCATTATTTTTTTTTTCAGGAAATAAATACATACATATATGAATAGCTTCATAGAATAAGATTAAAATGATTAATAGGAGGAGCAGAAAAATAATCGTGACTAAATTAGAAACAGAGATGAAAGAGTGATATATTTAGACCTACTTTAAATGAAACAAATAGTTTCAGAATTTATATTTTCTGAGAAAAGTACAATTTTGCAATACATGACTACATTTGTATAGTGTAGTCTATGTAGTTAAAACATCAGTACACAGGCATTGTACCCATTTGCCCACTGGCCATGGGAATAAAGTATCTTTCTTGATAATTATGTAACTGTATGTAATCTACTTTTAAAATAAAACAAAACTAAAACGAGCAATTAACAACAATAAAAAAAATTTCCGTCCCCTTTTTAGTCCCCTGAGATTCTCTCCACTATCATCAGAGCTATAGTTTCCCTTTGATTCAATATTTTTATAAGAACTGAGCTGGAAATTATAGCTTTATTGTCTTCCAAAATCATTTATAGTTTTAATATTGAAACAAAATAATGTATATTTTGTATATATGTATGTGGTAAAGGGGAATGAGGAATGGAGAGAGGCATAATATTAGGTGTGGAAAAGCAGGTAACATATCCAAACTGAAAG
The DNA here is from genome assembly GCA_028646515.1 of Pseudochirops corinnae. Classification (NCBI taxonomy): domain Eukaryota; kingdom Metazoa; phylum Chordata; class Mammalia; order Diprotodontia; family Pseudocheiridae; genus Pseudochirops; species Pseudochirops corinnae. The sequence goes on from JAQQSV010007271.1 coordinate 9,709, forward strand.
TTAAGCAAAAGTTGATATCTCAAAAACATAAAATCCTGCATCTCTCTGGAGATATCATAAATCATTCTCAGTTTGAACAGAAATTTTGATAAAGGTGACTAGCTCTTATTCACTAAAATATCACTAGAATAGGCTAAAATATTTTATTCAAAAAATCACATATTCCTTCCAATTCTGGTACTGGACCTTGAATATTAGAATAATACCACCTGATCCAGAAAAAAAAAAGAATAGAAAGAATGGAAGTTTTTTATTTGAATTTAAGTAAAAGTAAATTACACGCATGCCTCTCCTGCTATTGTCTAATATCTGTATGTAGTAATGAATCTCCAGTGAGTTTTTTCCTACCATCTGTTAAAAAAAACAGTAAAGTCATAGCCATGAGCTCTTATAGAAGCACAGGGCACTGGGGGCCGTGTAGTCCAACTCCATCATGTTACAATGAGGAAACTGCTGGTTGGGAAGGTTAAGTCATATATTTGAGGTCATCTAACTTATATTGAAGACCCCAGATCTTTTGATTCTCATTAAAATGTTCTTTAGGATTTTAGGATTAGCAACCTTTTAAAGGAAATAGTTTTAAAGACAATTGTTTTAATATCTACACTTCAGAAAAGCTTTGTAGAATATAAAGTAATTAGCAATATGAACATTGCGACTCAGTTTTGAAATTCACTCAGGTGCCTTTTTGTTTTATTCAGGTTAGAGATTTTAAAAAATATTTTCCCCACTCAGGTTAGAGTTAAATCAAGTGCCATACCTCTTTCATAAACACCAAAACAAAAAACAAGTTCTATTCCCATTAGACATTTAGCATCTGGATGTTGTCCACATATTACGAATAAAGTAGTATTTCATCTTAGATTTCTTTTTCCTTCTTGCTGCAAGGCACTGCAGTCTTATGCATTTCAGTAATGCTCCAAGCATTGTCTAATGGGAGTAGAACTTGTTTTTGTTTTGATGTTTATGGAAAAGAGGAATTACAGTTGATCTAACTTTAACCTGAGGAGGGGAAATATTTTTAAAAAATCTCTAAGCTGAGTAAAACAAAAATGTACCTAAGTGAATTTCCAAAACGGAGTAGGACTGTATACATAATTATACCTTAGAAAGCTTTTTTAAATTGTGGCTATTGAAACAAAAATTACTGTCTTTGAAACTATTTCTCTCCTTTGAAAGACTGCTAGGTGACAAAGTAGATTGAACCCTGGGTCTTCTAGAGCAGTGGTTCTCAACTTGTAGGTTGAGACCCTTTTGGGGGTCAAATGACCCTTTCACAGGGGTCACAGGAGTCACCTAAGACCATTGGAAAACACATATTTCCAATGATCTTAGGAACCGAGAGACCGTTCCTCTATCCATCTCTAGTTGGGTCTGCCTACATGCAGATACGCCCACATACGAGTATTAAAGGGTTGTGGCATTAGGAAGGTTGAGAACCACTATTGTAGAGTCAAGAAGATTTAAGTTTACATTTGGCCTCAAATACTTATTAGCTGTGTGATCCTAGACAAGTCATTTAAGCTTTGTTTACCTCAGTTTCCTCAGCCGTAAAATGAAGGACAATAACAGTACTTGTCTCATAGGGTTGTTGTGTGGATCAACTGGAAGAATATTTTGAAAAGCACTCAGCACTGTACACCCTCGGTATTACATAAGTGCTTATTTCTCTTCCTTTCCACCTGAAAATGCCAAGACTCTTGGTTATAGATGGATACACAAACATAAGGAATTTTTCTAGACCCTTTTAAATATGTTAGGGAATTAGAGTTGGTGGTGGGAATTAGCAGCAAGACTGACTTGAACTCAGCCCAAAACTTTATGAGGAAAATGCTCTCAGGCTTTGAATAGAACTGAGTTAACGAAGGCAGGACTGAAGCGCTGGTTGCTTGTAGTTTTCCAGACACCTGAAAATCTTGATCACAGTTGAGAATTTTGGATCAAGTTGTTTCTAGTATCTTCTAAAACTTTGGGAAAAAGTATTTCATAATTTTACTTAGTTCTGTATCAGGACTCTGAAAGGAAGATATGTTTTTATATAAGGTGAAGGAGAAGGTCAGGCATGGTTTGGAGCATGAGGTATTTCTTAAAGAGTAGAAACTAAAATATAGTACAGTGACAGTATAATACAGAGGAAAAGAAACCTGATTTTGTAAAATACACTAAATAAGGACCAGTAAAATGCATTTGTCTGAAGTGTTATTGATTGAATAGGGAGTCTTAAGCAGAAAAGAGATGAAAAAAAGGAAAATGTATCTTTCCAAGTCACGTGGCATGTAGAGTACCTGGTGTCTTATACAAAGAGGAATATCAGTGAAGAAGACCAGTAATTCACAGGAGACAATATTTACAAAAGGAAGCCCAGGTATCTATACACAAAGGTGCAGTATATTCAGTATACTCTAGAAATGCTAGAGTTTTTAATGCAAAAGCTAAATTTATCCTCAATTATCACTGATATTTTGTGTGATGTGGCATAATGACTATGGTTATATAGAAGATGTTGTGATCTGGGGAAAAACAACAACTCCTCCTCCTCTTCCTTGTCCTCGTCCTCCTCCTCTTTTTCCTCTTTCTCTTCCTCCTCCTCATGGCTATTTTTGTTTTCATGTGGTGGGGAGAGTGGAACGTGAAGGGAGTTTTAATCTTTCTCTATCCAGAAAGTTTTCAGGAAATCTTGGGCACAGTGGTATTTATATTGTGGCAGAAGGAAAGATACCATGATAGTCTTGAAAAATTTCCTGGCTTTGTGGGACATTGTTAAATCAGACTCTTTCTGGAATTATTAGAGCCTCTTTCAAGACTTTTGTGGATTCCTTCTTTCTTATGTCACCTAAATAGCATTGGTGACAGCCCTGGTTATATAATTTCCCTGTCTTTCTCCAGCCACAGCTCTACTGTGGTTTGTCAACAGAGTATGATAGTTTGGAGGTGTCGAACTCAGTTCCAATGCCTTTCAAAGTGTCAGTTGGTACAGTTTGAAGGGTAGGCATTGCTTCATGTCCTGCCCATCATCCCTATCTCTCTCATTTGTTTTTCCTTTGGCTGTCTCCAGTTAAATCACATGGCCTCCTCTTAAATACATCAAATAGAAGATTTAATTGCTTTAATCATTGATTGTATCATGATTTTTCTGTAAAGAAATATTTAATGCTAGTAATGGAGCTTAACAAAAAAGTATACTGTGTTGAAAAGGAAAAAAAAAACAACCAGGGTACCACTATATATCAAGAATTCATACTCATATAATGAAAACCATTGAGAGGATGGAGAGAGCATGATGGAAAACATTTTTAGGAATAATCAAATAAATAGTAGTGATGTTGTGGTGGGAGTTCACTATTGTAAATCCAGCCAGAAGGAAAAAAACAAGGATGATTAGTTCAAGTTATACTAGAGCATTTTTATGTGACTATTGATAGCTTATTTTTTTTTTTAATTTTGAAAACTGCCTGTTAATTTCTTTTAACCTTTTGTCAGTTGGGGAATGACTTTTATCTTATACATTTGACTCAGTTCCATATATATTAGAGAATGGAAGCCTTTGTCAGAGGGACTTATAAAAATATTTCCCCAGCTTCTGTTTTCCTTCTAATTTTGGTTGCCTTGGCTTTGTTTCTGCAAATATTTTTTAATTTCATATAATCAAAATTATCCATTTTACTTCCTTTGATCCTCTCTGTTTCTTGTTTGGTCACAAACTCTTCCCTTGTCCATAGATCTGACTAGTAAAATTTTATATGCTCGCCCAATTTACTAATGATATCATACTTCATGTCAAAATGATGTATCCATTTTGACCTTATCTTGGTGTATATTATGAGATGTTGTTCTATACTTAGTTTCTGCCAAACTACTCTCTAGGTTTCCCAGTAATTTTTGTCAAATAATGAGTTTTTGTCCCCAAAACTTTAATCTTTCTATTTATCAGATATTAGATTTCTATGGACATTTACTACTGTGTATTGTGTACCTAAAATCTATTCAACTGATATAGCACTCTATTTCTTATCTAGTATCAGATTGTTTTCATGATTACTACTTTATAATATAGTTTGAAATCTGTACTGCTAGGCCACCTTCCTTTGCAGTTTTTAAAATTGGTTCCTTGATATTTTTGAGGTTTTGTTCTGCCAGATGGATTTTATCATTTTTTTAAATAGATCGGTAAAATACTTCTTTTGTAGTTTGATTAGTATGGCACTGAAAAAGTAAATTAATTTAGGTAGAATTGTAATTTTTTTTATTATATCGACTTGGCCTACTGATGAGCAATTAATATTTCTTCAGTTGCTAATATCTTTCTTTGGTTGAAGTGTTTTGTAATTGTGTTCATATAGTTCCTGGTTTCGTCAATG